>SNQJ01S0149709.1:0-17513 GCA_010110895.2 Picea sitchensis | reverse complement strand
AATTTTGTCTTTGGATTTATCAAAAAGGGGGTTGATAAGTCTGCATAGGGAAATGGGAAAAGGCCCTCTGTGAAGGATAGCAATGGTGAGGAAAATCTTGTTATAACAACAACCGCATTTTCTTTTCCTTTCTTGTAAATGATCTCATAATTATATCCAAATAGCTTAGTCACCCATTTTTGTTGCTCTGGAGGTGAAGGACGTTGCTCCAAAAAATACTTGAGGCTTTGATGATCGGTCTTAATTTGGAAGTGTTTCCCTAATAGATAAGGGTGATAGAGATCCACTTCATGCGGAATGGCCAGCATTTCCTTTTCATAGATTGATTGGCTCACATGTTTCTCTGACAGTTGTTTGTTGGTAAAGGCCAAAGGTTGACCATCTTTCATAAGGATTGCTCCAATTCCTCTCTCAGAAGCATCACATTCCATTACAAAGGTCTTTGTTAAATTAGGAAGGGCTAGGAAATGAGTGGTGCACATAGCCACCTTCAAGGCTTGAAAGGACTGATCAATTGTAGGAGTCCAAGTTATTTTAAAGGAGAGCAGTGAGAGGCGCCATAATCTTTCCATAATTCTTAAAAGCTTGCGATAATATCTTGTTGAACCTAGAAAACCATGCAATATTTTGGGAGTCTTGGGGGGAAGCCAATCCTTCATAGCTTCAGTATTCTTGGGATCCACCCTGACACCTGCCCTGCCAACAATATGACCCAATTACTCGACTTCTGAGGCTCCAAAAGAACATTTAGATTGTTTGAGAAAAATTTGGTGTTGAGAGAGTAGTTGAAGAACTCGATCCACATGAGAAAAATGGTTGTCCAGGTTTTACTGTAGACGAGAATATCATCAAAGAAAACTAAGACAAAATGACAGAGAAAATGATAGAAGACATTATTCATGAGGCTTTGTAAAGTGGAGGGGGATTTACACAAGCCAAAGGGCATGACCAAGAATTCATAGTGGCCCTCGTGAGTTATAAAGGTAGTCTTAGGAATGTATGCCTCTTTCATATGTATCTGGTGGTAGCTAGAACAAATATTAAGTTTAGTAAAGAAATGGGGACCACTTGGTTCCTCCAAAAGATCATCAATGACAGGAATGGGAAATTTGTCTTTGATGGTGAGTTTGTTGAGGGCTAGAAAGTCAGGAAACATATGCAAGAACCTTCTTTATTAAGTACCATGACCATAGGAGAATAATAGGGGCTCGTACTAGGATGGATAATGCCTACGGAGAGAAATTCTTGAACAATTTTCTAAATTTCATTTTTCTAAGCAAAGGGATGACGATAGGGACGAACATTGGGAGGGAGGATACTAGGGATGAGGGGAATTAAATGATCATGAACACCAAGGGAAGGAGGAAGTCCTTAGGGAGTGTAAAAAACAACTTGATCTTTTGAGAGGATGGATTGGAGGTCATGCAACACAGAGGGTGTCTCAGTGGCGTGAATGGAATGGAGTTGTGCAATAATTATGAAATGACCTTTTTTGAGGATATTTTCCATGCGATGGGAATTGATGATATCAGGGGAACCTATTGTGATTCCTTGGAACTTATAATTTTGGCCCTCCTAGTTGAATTGCATGGTTAATTCCTTAAAATATATGAGAATCGGACCCAGAGTCCTTAGCCATTCGACACCCAACACAATGTCACAACCACCCATGTCGATAGCAAACATATGAGATTTCATGTGGTATTGACCAATTTGGAGACACACATTTTCACAACGCCCCACACATTTCATGGATCCGCCATTGGCATTCATGATTTAAAAGTTGTTGACTGATCGGATATAGCAATTATTTTCTTTGGAAGTGGCGATGAATAAAATTATGGGTGTTTCCACCGTCAACAAGGATGATGACCTTCTAATGCTTAATGTAACCAATTAACTTGAGGGTTTGGGGAGAAGAGCATCCAATGAGAGAATTCATGGAAATTACAGGTTCAACTTCTGGAGGGCCAGAAGGTGGATTCATATTAGTGGGTTCAAGTGACTCAGCCACATGGGGAGCCTCAACATCCTCTTCATAAACATCCTAAAAGATGGCCATACACATTTTTTTTTCCTTACACTTGTTCCCAGGAAAATATTTGTCGTCACAATTATAACAAAGGCCCTTGAGTTGGCATTTAGCCATTTCTACCCAGGTCAATTTTTGGATATTTAGTGGAGTGGAAGGAGTGGGAGTGACTGGTTTAGGGAGAGGAATGTAGGAGGGTTTTCTAGTTTGAGAAGAGACAACTTGTTGTGCTTCCTTAGCTCTTTTATTAGCTTCCACCCAAATTTTAGGGAGAGCCACGATGACATGGGCACAAATATCATCCTTGAGGCCACTAATAAAAAATTCTTGAAAAAAAAGCATCAGACATACCCTCTACAAGGAAATCCAGTGGCTCAAAAGAAACTATAAAGTATTCCACTATGCCATATTGTTTCAACTTTGTCAAACAACCTAAATGGTTGGTTTCAGTGTCAAAGTGTTCATAAAGTTCTGCAACAAATTGTGTCCAAGATACATACCCTTGGAGGGTAGTTTTTCTCCATTGCCACCAAAGTCAATGTTCCAGATCTAGATGGAGAACACCATACCTTAGTTTTTCCAACTCATCAATAATGTCGTACAAAGAGAAATAGTGTTCCATTTGAGTGACCCATCTTGTGGGATCTGAGCCATCAAATTTGTTCACCTCCACACAAGGAGGACACAGGTCCTGCAGAAAGTGGTGGGGAGGAAAAGAGGTGGACTGGGAAGATTCAGGTCGGGGTTATAAGGTGTGGAATAAGAGAAAGGATATAGGGTGGGATTAACTAAGGAATTCAAAGTGTTCACTTCATCCTAGGATGACTGACAGTTGGTGGTCAATTGAGTGATGGATGTGGGAAGTGATTCGAGTGGAGCAAGCCAGGAGTTGAGGTTACCAATACTGAACATAATGGAAGAGATATCACTTCAGGTTTGGTCATGAGCTTTGTCCAAGGTGGTGAGACATTGTTCCCAATCTTGGTTGTGAGTGTGGGGCATGGGAGTGGGACAGGGGAAAAGTGGGACCACACATAAATGAGTTATTGGTGATTGTTACCACTACGATCAGTGCAAAGAGAGGAATTCAATGGGATAGATGCCCAATAGGGGTGCCGAGAAGGGGTTGGGTCCACAATTTTTTTTTGCTGAAAATGATAGGTATGACTGTGATTAGGGCGAAGAGAGGAATCTAATGGGATAGTTCTCAAATAATGGTGCCGGCAGGATACTCCTACAAATTTATACTCCGATATGAATAATACTGTAGTGATGCAATGGTCAAATTATTAACAAAAAGAAATGTGTAGGAATTTCGCAACCAAAATGCAGGAGGAACAGTTGCACGAAAATAGATCTTATCTATTATGGTTTTTTTTTCATCCCAAAGGTTAGGGTATTTAGGGTTTCTACAGACTAGGGTTTTCCCTGTGATATATCTCTTTGATATACATGCAGAGTCCAATAGTAGTACTTGGCCCAATATCTCAGGGCACCAACTAAGGAGGCTAGATCGTGCCTTTCGCTGTACTACCCGACTACCCAGGTGCTAGATAGTATCTTCCCAAGTGTTGTTCTCAGTGTCGCTATAGTAGTCAGGTGACCAATTGGTTGATCTACGAAGGGCTTCAAAATATCTAGGTTGATCTGTACATAGGTGATGTCTGATGCACTACCACTCGAAGGGGTACAAATAGGGGTTACAAGGGTGGCCAACAATGTGTGCTTAAGTACCACTTGTAGTTCCTACGTGTATTCTTCCTTGACCGCAAATTTATGCATTGAACGATAGATCTTTGTAGCTTTAAGACACCATAATACATCTCTACCCTAAAAAAAAATAACCCACAATGTTTTTCCAAGGAAAGTGCTCTTATACCACTTGTAAGGTACCAGATCTATTATAATATCTAAAAATAGAAATATTGCAGAGAATAACAACAGAACAAAACAATAGATGAAACCACAACACTAAAATAATACCTTTATTGCTAGGAAACAATGTTCACTTGCCTCTTCGAGGGGGAAACCTCTAGCAAAGCAACGCTCTATTACAATAATTCTCAACACAAAAATTCTCATACCCTCGATTCCTATTTATACTAGATCTATCTACAAAAAAAATAAATTTAGAGGAAGATATTCTAGAATCAGAAGCTTCTATTAGGTCTTCTTACATTTGACTTATTCTTCCTTATTAATAGGCCTTATTAATGTTGGCCTTTATTACATGGAAAATATATTATTCTACCTACGTGAGGGGTTAGGGAGGTTAGGTCCCTAACATATCATGTTCAGAGCACTAAGTTAATGAACAATCTTCCTGTCTTTATTTTCCATATTATTTGTCCTATTTCTTCTTATCTGTATTCAAAGACGGTTCTTGCATTGCAATATTCATCATACAGGTTTAGATATAATGGCAACATAGATTCTTCTGTCTATTGTCTAAATTTTTTTATTTGTATTTAGATATTGTGATTCTGATTCAATGATCCATATGGTTATCGGTGACCACCCACTTATTCCACTGACTTAGAACAAAGTTTTTGACCTTGGCATTTTTTCGGTAGTTTTTCGGGTCCCAAACTTTTGGGGTTGTTTTGAGGCCTTGAGTGATGTTTTTCAGGGATTTAGGGCCCATGTGACTGCTAAAGGCATTGGCCTGGGAAAGTCGAAAATTGTTCTTCTCAATTAGACCTTTCCAACGATGTATCTAGTGCCCTAAACAAAGATCAGATGAAAAAATTTCACTCTAGGGAAGTTTACGTATCAACTACCCCCATCGGGGTCCGCAAACGTTTTGGCTTTTCATCTTCTCGAGTTAGGGTTTGGGATTTTCCTTATGTTAAAAAGGCCTTTGGAGCCTCATTATAACAATCATCTTCTTGCGTATTTGAGTATCCGTCACATATCTTCTCAAAGATAATCTGCCACCATTCTAGTGAGTCTTTCACTCTGTATTTCTACAGTTTTGTACATTTTTCTCATTAATAGAAATTGTGTATTACTGTATCTTTGTGTTTATGGTTGCATCTCTGATATATTTTTGTTATATTATTGGATATCTAAGATATCTCTGTACATTTATTTATTATATCTCTGCTCTCTTTTCATGCCGAAAATAATCCGGATCATTCAAAATATCATTTTGAGTCAGAATATCTTCTTGATGAATGTATAAGGATGAGCAGATTATGAAACCTATATCTTCATGTACATGTCTTTTTCCTCCATTTCATGTATCCTTCAATTGTATAACTATTTATCAGCTTTCCTTTGACCTATGATATGCTACCTTTCTAGTTGTAATTGATTCTGATTTTCTCTACCAAACACTCTTCCCTTCTCATCCCTCTTGATTCACCTTATCCATCCAATTTTCTCAACCATTGCAATAACCGAGGTTCCCTAGATTTCCCTTAGCGGTCAAGGACAGCTTTAAGGACTAACATATTTTGGCACCATTGCCAGGGAAGAAGTAATGAAGATATATTTTCTTGGAGAGAATGACATTGAAAGGACTAGCTCTTGATGGTGGACAAGAGTTATACATCTAAATTTGACTGCATCATTCACTTGGCGACTCCATGAAGGAAGAATCCACTGATTCAGGATGATGAAATAAATGGAAGTTGTTTTAGCTCATAGGTATGCATTTTGTGATTTCTCCCATGTACCTGGCTTTCCAAATTCAGTATCTATTAGAGAAGCATGGGAAAATTCTCTTCCGAAGTTTAGGGGAAACGATTGGGGCATCCTTGTTGAGCATTTGTTGCAGTTTCATGAACTTATGCATTAGTTGAACATTGTTCATGAGGATGTCTTGATTAATATGTTCAGGTATTCTCTTGAGGGAAGTGCCCGACAATGGTGTATATCTTTATCTCCTTCTAGCATTTCTTCTTTAAAGGAATTTAATGCTGCATTTCATAATTATTTTAAGAGGTATTTTTCAGATGAATTGCCATTTGAAAACTATTGTGGAGATTTTGAATCAATTCTTCAACATAAAGAAGCTTGTTCTACTGATAGTGAACAAGAAATGAAAATCGATGGTAAGGATGCTAGTTTTGATAAGATTCAAGAAGACACATTTTTCTCTCCCTTACTTGTTGCTAAGGATGAAAATATTATTGAGGTTATTTTTTCCCCTTTTAAAATTGACGAAATTGCGTTGCATCCCTTTGTTTTTCAGGATGATATTGTTGTTGTTAAAGAGATTTATTTTCAAGGATTTGTCACTACCCCTGTTTGTAAAAAAATATTTGATATTTATGAGTTGTTTCAAGAAGGACAAGTGGAACACTGCTTGATCAGTGAAGCAAAAATCAGAGAGGAGCATCTTGTTTATGTAAATCAACTAGAATTATGCCATGTTTTTCATGATCCTATAGCCATATGCATGGAGACAATTTTTATAGGGATCCCCAATATTGTAGCATTCAGAATACAAGCAAAATGCAGAAATAAGTATGGGTTGTTAGTTAAGTTTTTGTTTTAAAGTTCATATTATCTTTTCTTTATCTCATAAAGATGCAAAGAAGAAGACCTTTTTGTCAGTAAAATGTGTTTTTGGCTACACTGGAACTCTGTATATATATACATGATCAACTTATTTTATATTGGTTAGGAGTAGGAGAATAAGTTCATAGTTCAAGCATTTAATTGTCATTTTTGAGTTCGTTTGGTGTGCTGAAGATTAGATCAGAGAGTTAATAATCACTCCATATCCCGATATAAGCATTGCTGAATAGTTTTCAGTTTTCGATTTGGTTTTTCAGTGTCTCCATAGTTGTTTTCAATTGAGAAGTTACAACAAGAATGAATTGGATAAGGCACAGTGGTCTGTGTGCTCTTGGATCCTCATAGGGAGGACTCCATCCCCAGATGGAGCCAATGTTAGCACTCAAATTTGCACCGTTTAAATTTTGACATTTGGCCAATGGCAAAGATGCTACCAAAAGCATTGCATTCTCATAGCACCCATTTTTGTAGTGCATATCATTTTTTCGCACATGCTAAGAAGATTGGTTGGTGGTGTTAACATTTACAGATTTTAGATCTCATGTGCTCTCAGGTTATATATGCTTTTGTTTATGTATGTTTTTATTGAATACAATGAGGTTCTTTTAGAAGGTGTTTATAAAAATTTTGTTCTCGAGGGCATATGTCCAAGCACCCGAGGAACTGAGAGCCCATCTTTCGACAACACCAAGCATCAAGCGCAAGTCACAAGGAGAAAAAGGTTTGGGTTTGGTCATCGGGTTGTACCTTACAACAAGGCCACTTAACATATCAAAGCCACATTGTATGCCAAGGTATCGAGAAGAGAACCAAGCACAAGCCACGAGGAGGGAGCACACAAGAGGCATGCTTTGCACTACACGTTAAATAAGTGTTGAAACAATGGAGTATATAAACACATAAAATGTGTTTACATTTATATATGTGAGATAGAGTCCCATATGCTAGCCCCATGGGATAACACAGATGGTAAGATGTGCAGACACTCTTCTGGTATGGAGAGAGGTCACAATTTTGAGCCTTGTGTCCCTGGGGTGGCAGTTTAGCACGTCATATCATCCACTATGTGGGGAAGTATCGAGTGAGTTTCCTGCGGAATTTCCCATGGAAAAAGAGTCCCATATGTTGAAAAACCAAGTGCCAAGCCCACTTTTATATCATAGCTCCATGTCGAAGGGAAGAGAGACCGAGTTCAAATGCCATATGCTCAAAAGAGATCAGTTAGCAATCAAATATAAGTGCTAGACAATGCCAAAGAGAGAACTTGCCAAAATGTAACTCATGGTTATTGTTAGATGTCAAGAATGCTTCAGATGTCCAGGTGTCATGGAGATCAATCAAACTTCCCAATGAATAGGTATCCAAAGGAGATCTCCCAAAGATGAACACGTAGGGGTGCGTTCAGGTGAGTGCCATCGAGATATCAACATGAAAAATACTAACTCCAAATGTCTTGACCAAGATCACAGTTATCGCCCAGTGCTAGCAAGTACTTAGACCAGCCTCTACGCTGAGGGCACAAAGGGAGCGCCCAGATAATACCTGTTTTATACATTGAATTGAATGATGGCTTAGAAAGGATAACAAGAAATCTTAGTCTAGGTAGTAGGCTGTGGAAATTTCGAACACTAGAGCATTAATCTCAAACAACTGGAAAATTATCTGGCAGCTAAATATTATGTCCTTTTTCTTGACCTGGAAAATGTTTTGGGTGGTCATGATTCAACCATTACAGAAGCTACGAGAATGCAGGTATATATAGAAGATTTTGGTGATGGAAAAGGTGAAATGGAAGCTGAGGAAAATGTTGAATAGCTTCGCTAGAGGACAAAGAAATGTGGATTTGTAGAATTTAAGAGAGCATCAAGTTTGGTTGATTATTGTCCTCCATTCCTCTTCTGTTTCAAGAGATAAAACCTCAGAGACAACATGTCTCTGGTCTTTTATCTGACTTTCTAGATAGAATTCAAATAGACGAAATAAGAGCCACATCTGGTCCCTCATCAAATGTTTCAAATGGAAGTCAAATTGCAGAAGCAACAACTGGCACTACTAATGTAAATAGTTCAGAAGAATATTGAACAAAACAAGCAAGTGTTGTGAAGAAATCAAAGAAGAAACCAATGGTAGGTTTAAGGCTTGGATTACGACAGTTCTGATGAAGATTAAATTAAGAATGACAAACACAAACATAGTACCAACAATCATATCAAGTTCCAAAACAATCATATCAAGTTCCCAATGTTGGAAATATGTTAACTCAACTAATCTTGTTCAAATTTTCAATAAGTAGTTGAGCATTTCAAGGTATTTTGGTAATACAGTTTTAATAATTTTTGAAGATGGCAAGTGGCCCTATTTGTTCCAAAAATTTCATCAAAACTTGGTTTTCATCCTCAACACCTGTCAAGGCTTGTCAGCAGAGGGATATCGAGCATGGATTTAAAATTAACTGTGGTCAAATTAGTTACCTATATTTTCCTATATTTTAGCTACACCTCATTTCAATTGTGGGAAAGACGATCTACGATCCCTGTCTAAGGGAATTAGTCATTGTTTTGTAAAATGTACCCTAGTTATTATATATGAGGGTTCAATTTAATCCACCAAGGGGCTGGAGAAGACCTGAGGGGGTTCGAGCGCTGAAGAAGGGGGTTCGAGCGTTGAAGGAGCAGAAATTGTAATGCATTTTTATTTAACTCTGCATTATCATGCTCAGAGCACTAAGTCAATGAAGAATATTCATGTGTTTATTTTCCATATTATTTGTCCTATTTCTTCTTAATTGGATTTAAAGATGGTTCTTGTGATGTAGTAGTCATGATACATGTTTAGAGATAATGGAAACAAATATTCTTCAGTCTATTGTGATTTTTTTTGTTTTTCTTTAGATATTGTGATTCTGATTCAAAATATCATTTTGAGTAAGAATATCTTCTTGATGAATGTATAAGGATGAGAAGATTGTGAAACCTATATATTCGTGTATATGTCTTTTTTCTCCATTTCACGTATCTTTCAATTGTCTAAGTGTTTATCAACGTTCCTTTGACCTATGAGATGCTACCCTTCTGGTTGTAATTGAGTCTGATTTTCTCTACCAGACACTCTTCCCTTCTCATCCCTCTTGATTCACCTTATCCATCCATTTTTCTCAACCATTGTAATAACTGAGGTGCCCTAGCTTGACATTAGCAGTCAAGGACAACTTTAGGGACTAACAATTGGATTACCATTCTTTGATCATGGAGCCATAATGACTCATGGATCTCTCTATCATTCGGTCATCATTGTTCATGGATTCTCCATGATTCCTCATGGTCATCACCATATATTATCATTGAAGCCTTAGACTTTTTATCCATCTGTATCCAACCATCACGATTCCTATACTATACGGGGAGGATTAGGGAGTTGTTAGTACCAAGAAAAAATGATATCTTTGGAGCTGAAGAAGGGGGGTTTCAGGCCCATGTGCATCTAAGGAGGTGGGTTGTCAAGCTCATGACCAGTCCCTCTAGTGAGAGAACTGTTGAAGATTGTTTGCTAGTGCACTTGAAAATTAGTTGTAGAGCTCTGAGACTTTATGTATGGCATGTTGTTGAAGCCCCGGAAGGGAAGTGAGGCAATCAAATGACTGTTGAGAAGATAAGGGGCACACTTCTTGGGGTGGGATAGTCATGTGGAAAATGAGAGGTTGTAGGACAGTTGCAACAATTGACACCTTATCCTAAGATTAATTGTTGTTTGATAGAACTTAGTTTGGCCTAGGAAACCTTCCTTGGTGGAGTTCTAGCCTCAACTTGGGGGTGACCTACTACTGAGAGATTATGGGTAGCATATTCTATGGTTGGGAGGAACGTCTGAGGTCTGCACACAGTTGGTGACTTGCATAAAATATAAGTGTTCTTATGTGTAATTACATGTTGTTTACTGTGTGTAATGTATTTAATCTGTTTGTTGTAACTATACATATTAATGCATGGTTTATATATGTTGTAGAATTACATGTATGTGCATATGCAGAGCATTTTAAAGTTAATAAAATGGTATCTGAGCTAATCATAGGATTCATTGATAATGAGAAACAATACTCTGCATTATCAGAGCTGTAAATAGAAGAATTCCAAGAAAAATCATAATTTTTGTTGTGACATAAGAGGGTTTTTTTTATGTGGTGTGGCTTAGCTCGAGGTTGGGGACATTACATTATGGTATCAGACCCCTAGGTTCAAACATTGGACCTACATGGGTCAGGGATAGAGCTCAAGGTTCAATACTGAGCTTGCATGGGTCAACTAACAAAATGATGGAGATACAAGTTGCATAAATTTAAATTTCAGAGAGTGTCTCTGATATGTTTGAAAAAAGTATTTCTATGAAATTGGGAAATAAATCATGGGGAATTTGAGAAATTTAGCACCAGGGTTAAAAGTCCCCAATTCTAAAATATCAAATTGGGCATTTTCGACTTATAATTGATTAAAAATCAGAAAATTCAGAGTGCTCATGGTGAAATTGGGCAAAATCCCCAATTCTAGAGCGACAATTCATGGGAAATTCAAAGAGGACGAGTTGAACTTCATGTAAAAGGGTCAAATTGATGTTCACAGGGCCATAATTGGACATATTAAGCTTGGTTGGAAAACTACAATGGCGATCGAGCCAAGAATCTTGAAGTTGGGAATTTTTAAAAACTATAAAATTGGAAAAATAATTGAGTACTTTTCTGTACAAGGATGCCAACATGATGTGGAGGCCATGTGCCAGCTGACATGGCAGAAGGATGACATCTACTTCCATGTTTGCAGGTACACGGTGGCCAGTATGGTAGATGGTAGGTGATGTGGAGCTGCGTGGTGGGGTGCCTTCCTGTTCCACAGACTACGGTGAGAACATGAAATTTTCTAAGTATCAAGACATCATAGAGTGCATAGAGGATCAAATGTGTGAAGAGAAACAACACAAACCTATGGACCCACAAACATGTGGTGAAGTGTTGAAAAATTGGCTAAGTATAAGGATCGGCTAGATGGATGGCTTGATGGGTATACAAGAAATAAGAATATGAGTGTGAACTCGTGCATCCATGGTGAAGTTATGGAATTTGACTAAGTTTCAAGACTTTGCGTGTGTGAAAGGTATCATGGGGGTGATGAAGTATAAATAAATGACTGCAGACCCACAGTGAGATCTCAAGAATTTGACTAAGTGTCAAGATTTTGTGGGCATGAAGAGTAGGTAAGGAAGCAAGAAAAAAAGGACTAAGTATGGAAACAAACAAGGGATAATGGTGAAAGACTTAATATATTTTTGGGTCCACTTTGCTATGAAATAAAGGTGGTGGGATGTGAGGGTGCATTTCGTAGTCCGTGAAAAAGTTAGAATATAGAATAGGTAGTGAAACCATGACAAACGTTTGAAAATTTCTAAGTATGGATGAAGTGTTAACGACTAAGATTAAATCAAGAGGGATAATCAAATGGTAGTTGAGCATTGAATGTTGGGTATGTGTTATATTCTTTGCATGGTTAGAACTAGTGTTTACGTTGCAGTAGGCGCAGAGGGGGGTAAGAGGGGGGCAGAGCACCACTTTTCCTAGGGGGTCATAGGGGGGTTGATCCCCCCTATGCGGGGGTTCGGGAGCAGCGCCCCCCAAAGTTTTATTTTTTTGGTGATTTTTGCATCCATTTTTAGGCATTTTTTTGACACATGGTGTTCGCCTATGGTTTTCTATTTCTGGTTAAGGAATTAGGGTTGTTGACTAATCCAGGTTATTGGATCATGGTTTTGGATGCTACATGATCCTATATTTATATTGTATTGTAAACAATGTATTATGTAAATGAATATAAAATATGTTGGTTTTCTCGGTTTGTGTTTCCAGGGGAAAAATATCTGTGTAATGTGTGTATTTTCCATTGTATTTTTTTTGTTCTTTTATTGAAAATATGTTTGCAATAAATAATTGTACAATAATAAAATCTACATTGAAGCTATGTTGTTAGAGCTTATGGATACTTATTTCCTTGCCGTGCCATTAACAACTTCCTACTCAAGACTCTGAATTGAGCATGAGAATAGTCATGGATAGAGCTTTTGATTCATTCTGATTACTTCAACAAATCATGTTTCCTAATCACGATTGTGTGTTATCTTGGTTGTTCAATTCTCTATCATGATACAATAAAGGTTCACTTAGATATAATTAATAAGAGATCAAGAGACAACCCGATAGCTTAAAAGGGGATCCCGAGTTCAATCCTTGTGGGCTCCCTGAGACAGATAATCATATTGCAAACACTTAGATGAACCATCAAATATAAAACTACTAGTGGAGTACAATAGCCAATAAAGTCTTTTTAACACAAACTAAAGGAGAAAACAAACATAAAAAGTATATGTTTTTTAAAAGGACATCTCCTAATCCTACATCTATTGAGTGAAATACGTTTCTTTTGGTTTATATTCAAAATTGGTCTTCAATTTGAAATAAGCATCCAAAACAAGGGAATGTATTCAAAAGACTTTAATGCCCAATGGTTGTAATTTTCACCCTTTGTGTACACAATTCCGTATTTTCATGCATTAAAATTCAAAACAACTATGTTGTTGATGGTTGTATTTTAACAAAACCAAACTAGAAAGTAGTTGTCATTGTTGATGGTTGTATTTTATCAAAACCAAATTAGAAAATAGTTGTGTTAATTGAGATGAGAAACAAAGTGGGATGAGGTGAGAGAAAGTTTATTTTTTTTACTTCTCTTGGGATTCCAAAGAGTGATGAAAAATTTCTCTATGTATTAGTCGAGAGTCACATACTAATTCAAATTAAATTTGAAGGCTTTGATGTAAGTGATCAAGAGCCAAAGTTGAGTTGAGTAAAATCCACAGTCAACATTGAAGTCAAAGTCAAAGTTGAGGGTCTCAAATCAAACTAACCTTTAAGCTAAGTTAGTGAAAGTCATTGAAATTTTCAACATTAAAGGTCAAGTAAATTTTAAGTTGTGTAAAATCCTAATATCGATGTGTAAACTAAGTTTGTCAATCTAGTGTCATAGGTGCCTTATTGGATGGAGAGGTCCCTCCAACAATAATATTTTTATGTAGGTATTTTAATGGAAGAGTTAGATGGAGAATTTTGTAAGACATAAGAAGTTCGCAAATGAGCAAAAGAAGAAGATAAAGAATGAAGAATATGGACTCCTAAGAATGAAAAGAAGAAGTAAGAGGCAGAATTTGACAAGATGAAAGAATAAGAACATGAGAGAAGAAGAGAAAGAAGATGAGAGAATATAGAAGAGGATGGTGAAATAAATTGAAAGAAAATAAAAGAATGGATACAAAATCCTAGGCACAAACAAAATATGCAATGACAAGTGGAAATCCAAGAAACATGCAACAACAAAAGAAGCAAAAGAAGAATGAAGTAGCACAAGCAAGGTAAAGTAAGTATTGAAAATAATACCATGTGAATATAATTAAGATGCAAAAGTAATTGAAATGAATCCATAGAAAATGAAATTCCTAAGAAATGTGATGATTTTTGACGGGCAAATTTGTTTATGCGGACACAAACCAATCTCCCTAGTTTGGGAACCCAAAACTAGAACAAAACAACATAGAACATGTTTCTTTCCTTAGATTCATACAATTAAAATATTAACAGGGAATCTTACCTTTTGATCAAAGGTTGTCCTTGCTAATGTAGCTCCCAACTTGATTCAAAGTCTTTGAGATGGAAACATGTATAAGAACAAAAGCTAACCAGTGAAAGAAACAATAATAAATTTTGACAAATCTATACAAATGACCAAGAAATGAAATAAAGATAATTAACAATATTTATAGAAAATAGAATATGTTATTGTATTGATTATAGTGGAAGAGTTACAACCATCGCCTTGGTGTTGTGAATCTCTTTTCAATAGGTCATTGCTCTAATACCCACATTGCATCCATAAATCCATCACCATCAACTGACTACTTTAGTCCAAATTGAATCTCTCAAGGCCAAATAATTAATAACAATCTTCTAATCACAAACCATAAGCAATAAGTTGTCAACCATTATTCTCCATTAACTATTAACCTTTCCTCATGAGTGAAACCTCCTTTTATAGATTGAAGAGGAAGGGGTGTGGAGCTTAGTACGAGAGGTTAGGATCTCCCCAAATAAGGAGTATGGGTGAGATCCAAACCGATCAGAGGAAAACTTCTAGAAACTTCTCGAAATTCTCCATTTTCTCCTCTTTTAAACAATATCACACTGTGTGAACTGACAATATGAGACATTGTCACACTCTACAATGGTGCAACATGCAGCACTTAATGGTGTCGCACGCTGCAATGGTGAAACATGCAACACTTAAGGGTATCACATGCTGCAATGGTGAAACATACGACACTCTCATAAATTAGGGATTTAATGACCCTTTTACATTGTTGACTTCTCTCAAAGAAAGGTTCTTCTTCAATAATCATGATTTTTATGCTTCAGATGATAGAGAGTAAGTGAACATCGTCACTTGCGACAAAATTATGTGTAATAGAATTCCCCCCAAAGTATGAAGCTAGAAAGGGGTGATAGCTGAAATACTTTGTCCTGTGGGTATTGAAACAAATAATTCATCGATTGGAGACTTGTCAACAACAAATAGGAAATTATAATATAATCACTAAGGTAGGCATTCCCATACTCATAATACAAGTGACTCAGAGCATAAGTTCTTACATACAAATATCCACGTCAAGTAAGATAGGTCATGGCCATCAACTTACACTGTGGATCCATGTTATAATATCTCAAATTTGAACATAGCCACCAAAAATGCATTGTGGATCTATGTCATAGTAACTCAAATTTGATCACAACCACGAGACATAAATTATGGATCTATGAAACAATACATTCTCAAAATACTCCATCGTAACTCGGATCTTATCAAAAAACAACCAGGGTTTTCATTTCTATCGATCCATAGTATGAATCCAACCATATGAATAAAGGTGTCGAAGTCAAACATGGTAGAAACCATCTGATTATTAATCAATGATGAAAATCATTAACAGATGTGAAAGAAACCACCAATGATGAAAATGGCCCTCAAGGTACACACGTACATTCTATTGAATGTGAACAAATGATTTGAATTCGAACACCCGTAGAATCATTTGATCGAAGGTCATTGATGAAAACCTATCGTCAAAGGCAAGGAAACTTGCCATTGAGCATGCAATTTCCAAGGTACTGTAAAGTTTCTAAACCTAATTCCTAGATAATGTGTCGAAGTCGATAGGACGCATTTTATCGTAGGAGGGCCTTGATGTATCCCCCTTCAATGACATGAAACATGTATAGAGGTTTGAAGTAGATAGAGCACATATTATTTTAGGACTAACTCAGGGATGGCCAACACTATAGAAGGATTAAGAATTGCAAAGATGGTAGACACAATAGAAGGATTTTTGGATTGGACTTCTCTTGAACATATTGATGACATGACAACTATCTTGGAAACATTGACTCAAAAAGAGGATCACAGACCAAAGGGTAAGCTTGTGGAGTAATATGATCAACAAGAGACAAATGGATTCTCCAACCTTGACACAAGGAGTGAAAGGGTGTCACGTTCAAGAGCAACTCGCTGCCAAAAATTAATACATATTTTATACATATTCCTTTCCCAATTCCCCCCCACCATTTCTAGCGAGTACCTATTTATTTTTACACAAGATTGAGGAGGATAAAATATGCTTGTACTATATGCTCATCCTTCAGATGAGTCCTTCAAATTATTTTTAATGAACCCTAGGAATGAGTGGTTTGGTCCCATATGGGTCTTTTAATGTACGTTTTCCGAGTCCAAAGAAAGTAAACTCAGTGGTTTTTCATGTTTTAGGGAGTTTAAAAAGCACTTAAAGAAAACTCCAAGATTGACTTTTTTGTAAATTTAGCCTCCCAAGCCCGAAAAAGTATAAAATAATTCATATGATAACTCTTCTAGCCATGAGTGACTACAGTATTCATTTTTCGTAATTAATCGTACTCAACCCAAAAAAGGGTTAAACCAAAACTGAATAGATTCCCTTTCAAATCCTTTAATGATCGTGAAAGGAAGCAAGTTCGCTCAATGATCTTTTCATATTTATATGGTTTTGGAAAGAGCTTAAAGAAAATCCCTATCATGTTTTTGTATTTTTTTAAGTTTTTGGAAAAACTATAAAAAATATACTTGACCACAACTTTAAGTTTCAAACATTTGACCTGTCACATGCACAATCTATAGCAAAACATCATTCATGCTCAACAATTATGTCAACCGATGAGGCACTATATAAAAATGGTAGAAATGAAATAGAATATTTAAAAGGAATATTTCTCACTTGGTTAAAAAATAGGAAAAAGTGATTTATTTTTACCATTATGTGTTTTTACCTCTCCAGTAGTGAAAAAAAAAACCATTTTGGTTGATTCTTCAGGCGATGATTGCAAGCAGGTCTGTGGATGATTTTGACTCTCGCTTTCTCTAGGTAATAGATATTCCCACTGTTCTTTTCACCATCACTCGCATTTCTGGAAGTGAAACTCCTCACTTAACCACCAACACTCAAATGCAATACATAGTCAATTGTATGGCACCTACAATATTTAACTGGTGTGAAGGGCTACTTGAGAGCATGAAGGATCAACTGACCAAGTGAAAAATCGGTTGTTTGAAACAATTTGGTTATGGTTCCATTTTGGTATATTTCTTCCTACAGAGAGTTCCACTATTGTTGGATTACTAAGAGGGGGGGTGAATCAATAATAATGTAATTATTATTCTTTTTCTTCAAATGTTATATCAATGTAGAATTATTATCCAATAATGAGCAGTAATAAATAAACAATCACACACATGCACAGTACACTAGTGTTTTACGTGGAAACCCAAATCGGGAGAAAACCACA
>SNQJ01S0149707.1:3534-23363 GCA_010110895.2 Picea sitchensis | reverse complement strand
ATTGAAGATCATGCAGTCCTAAAATAATTTGAGGATGTATTTATAGAAATAGCAGGATTACCCCCTAAAAGAGACATTAATTTCTCCATAAATATGATGCCTGGAGCAACTCCAGTATCCAAGACTCCCTAGAGGATGAGTACACCAAAAATGAAGGAGTTGCAAATGCAGCTTGAAGAGATTCTAAAGAAGGGGTATATACGCCCAAGTGTGTCACCTTGGGGTGCCCCGATTTTGTTTGTGAATAAGAATTGTGGAACTTTGAGACTGCATGGACTTTAGAAATTTGAAAAAGGTAACTATGAATAATAAGTATCCTTTGCCAAGGATCAATGACCTCTTTGATCAACTGAAGAATGAAAAAATATTCTCCAAGGTTGATCTCAAGTCGAGTTATCATCAGGTAAGAATTAAAGAAGAAGACATCAACAAGACTTATTTCTGAACAAGGTATGGCCATTATGAATTCACAGTGGTGCCGTTTGGGTTATCAAATGCACCAGTTGTTTTTACGTGTTTATTGAATGGTATTTTCATAAAATACCTAGATAAGTTTGTCATTGTCTTCTAGGATGACATTCGTGTATATTCCAAGTTGGAGGAAGAGCATGAACAACACTTGAGGTTGGTACTGCACATATTAAGGGAGCATCAATTGTATGCCAAATTGAGAAAATTCTCATTTTATCATAAGCAAATCCATTATCCGGGACACATCATCTCAAAAGAAGAGATAACAATGGATCCAAAAAAGATTGAGGCCATTAGAGGATGGTCAACACCAAAGAATGTGACATAAGTCAAATCATGCATGGGCCTCGTAGGATACTACAAAATATTTATTGAAGGATTCTCAAGGATTGCACACTCAATCACTTCCTTGCAAAAGAAGGGAGTGAAGTTTCAGTGGACAGTGGAATGTGAAAAGAGTTTCCAACACTTGAAGCATCTATTAACCAGTGATCCAATACTAAGGATTGTTGATCCAAATGAAGACTTCATTGTATGCACATGTGCATGTAAAGAAGGACTTGGTGGAGTCCTCAGTTAGAATGGATATGTTATATGTTATGAATCAAGGAAGTTGAAGGAGCATGAAAGGCTCTATGCTACTCATGATTTAGAGTTGGAAGCCATAGTGCATGCCTTGAATATGTGGAGACACTACCTCATGGGGAAAAGGTTTGAGTTAAGGACAGACTATAATGGTCTGAAATATTTATTTGGAAATCCAACTCTAAATTCCAAACAAAGAATATGGTTAGAATTTCTCAGTGAATGTGACTTTGATATAAAGCACATAAAAGGGAAAAAGAACAAGATAGTTGATGCACTTAGCAGAAGGGTGCATGAGTTACATGCTACAACCATCAACATGTACCAATCCAATTTGAAGGACAAAATCTTGGAGGTTGCGAAATCATATTTACATTACATGGAAATGGTAAAAAAATTACAACAAGGTATTTTGCAGCATAAAGTTGAAGATTACAAACTGGGAGAGGATGAAGTTCTAATGTACAGAGGCCAAATTTATGTGCCAAATCCCCAAAATTAAAGAATCTGATATTGAAATAAATGCATAATGTACCTTATGTTAGGCACCCAGATTATCATAAAACTATTGCAATTGTCAAGAGCCAAGATTATTGGCCAGGTATGAAGAGGGAAGTTGCAGAGTTTATTTCCAAATGTTTAGAGTGTTAAAAGGTCAAGGCTGAGCATAGGCACCCAACTGGGTTACTACATCCATTACCCATTCCTTAGTGGAAATGGGAAGTTGTAAAAATGGATTTCATCACCAAGCTACCCAGAATAACCAAGCAACATGATTTTGTCACGGTAGTAGTGGAAAATCTCACCAAAGCTGCCCATTTCATTCCAGTGAAGCTCACTCATAAGAAAACTAATGTTGTTGATATTTATATGAAGGAAATTGCTAGATTGCATGGTATACCTAGGACAATTGTGTCTGACAGAGATCCAAAGTTTACATCAAAATTTTGGAAAGGATTATTTAAAGGATTTGGAACAAATTTGAATTTCAACACAACTTATCATTCATAATCTAATGGGAAAACAAAGAGGGTGAATCAAGTGATCAAGGATATGTTGAGGATGTGTGTGATAGATAAACCATCAAAATGGGAAGACTACCTACACTTGGTAGAGTTTGCTTATAAAAATGGGTACCAAGCATCTCTAAAGATGATCCAATTTGAGGCACTTTATGGAAGAAGGTGCAACACAACTATAAGCCAGGACAACCCAACAGATAGAGCAGTAGTTGGGACAGTTCTACTCAAAGAACTGGAAGAGAGGTGTTAAAAATAAAACAGAATTTAAAGGTTGCTCAAGACAGACATAAAATGTATGCATAAAAGGGTAGAACTCACTAGGAGTTTAAAGTGGGTGATCATGAATTTTTAAAAGTGAAGGCGAACGGAAGTTCCTTGAAGTTGGGAAATTGTTCAAAGTTGGTTTTTGTGGGCCGTTTGAAATCCTAGAGAGGATTGGGCCTGTGCAATATATGCTTGCATTGCCTGCATCCATGTCTATTCATAATGTATTCCATGTATCATTGCTAAAACAGTATATACATGATGCTAATCATGTTATTGATTGGAATGTGATTTAGGTGGGAAAAAAAGGCACTTTTCAGGTCCATCCAATGTGCATTCTGGATTGGAAGATAAAGTAGCTCTAGAATCGAGCCATAGAGCTAGTAAAGTTCCAATGGACCTGGTATGGTCCTGAGGATGCAACTTGGGAGTACGAGGATTCTATGTGGGAAGAATGCCCACATATGTTTTAGGGTTTTTGAACTTTTGGTTGTGTATATATATATATATATATATATATATATATATATAATTCTTTGAGGATAGTGCATAAAATAAGGGGATGGGGATGTAACACCCCAATACCTAGCCCCATTTGTAAATGTGAATATGTTTTATAGCCTGGTGAGCTAGGTTATTATAAGTCAAGAGGCTTATGTGTTGATTAGGCCAGAGAGCCTAGGTGCTAAAAGGCCAGTGAGCCTGTTTTTGTATATGTAAACACTCATATCATTAATATAATACATCATTGCGTGTAGACCAACCAGGATAAAAGAGTATGGGGGAATAAACTCCACTAGGAAGGGAAAGGGAGGGGCTAAGAGCCTAGAAAGAGGGATAAGTTAGAGGGATTATTGCCAAAGGAATACTATAATACTATTCCTAAAGATTATGGTGAGGATAATTATTTGATCCTAAGTTATTATGGGAAGGTGAATGAATCCTGAGTGGAGAGAAAGCAAGATCCTAGAGAACCATGTGTCATCTAGGGTGCATGCAAATATATGTGGGGAAATTAGTCTATTTTGGGATCTTTTCCTCATGCACTCATCAATTCTATCCATCGTTGAACCTCGACATCATTCGCGTACCTCTGGAGCCTGCACGCATTGCTACAACTACCCTATACTTCATGTTATCAACAATAAATCGTATCCCTCCTGGGAGGCACAACACACCCATACCTACCCGATTCAGTGTTGTACCTTTATGTTATGAGATACGCCTATACCAAACTCGAAGGTTGTTGTTGTTGACCATCACCTGTACCTTTCATGTTATGTGCACTACCCTGTTCCTTACCTGAGCATGGTTGCTACCACCGCCTGTTCCATATTTCGTTTTATGTTGATTCCTTCACTTGAGCTGGTACCTAGTTGACTAGAGCATTGAATTGAAGAAGCGGGTTGTCAGGCTCGTGGTATTGAAGAGGCAAGTTGTCAAGCCTATGAGAAACTCTCTCCAGGTGAGAGAACTATTGGGAATTGAATTCTTGAAGGATCCTAACTACAGTTATAGTCCTCTGAGAATTCATGTTCGCCCTGTTGTTGAAGCCCTGGAAGGGAAGTGGGGCAACTGAAGGATTGTTGAGTAGAGAAGGGGCACAATTTCTGGGGTGGTACATGCATGTGGGGAATGGTAGATTGTAGGCTGGTGGTTTGAGTTGGCTCTTGGGATGAAATCCTTCCTGTTGTCTGTATTGTCTCAACCTAGCTAGGAATCCCTTTACTCGGGTGGATTTTAGTCCCAACTCGAGGGTGACCCACTGCTAATAGATTTGAGCAACGTGGTCTAAGGCTGGGAAGTTCGTGGAAGGTTTGCATGCATTTGGTGGTATTCTATAAAAGATAAGTATCATTTATGTGTCCAATTGCATGCTATGTATTTGTACATGTCTTTATAATTATGAGTATTTCCTATGTATGTTCTATGTATAGGCTTACTATTATTTCTACATGATTCTATGCATTAGTAGAATGTGTCTGTCTATATTAAATTTGTATAAATATATACAGTAGAAATGAAGAATTGTTACGTGGCATAGCCAAGTGGCCTAAAGTTGGGGATGCTACAATTTGGTTTCAAAGCTTAGTAAGAATGTGTTATGGAGTAGCATGGCCCAGTCTGGAAGGTTGGGGATGTTAAAATAGATGAAGGTTGTCAAGATGGAAAGCATGAAAAAGGATACTGTTGAGACAAGAGAATCCCGTGGTAAGCCATGATCGCCCTAGAATATGTTGTGTTGTGGAAACACAAGACGAAGGGACACCTCAATAGAGAAAGTCTAAGGGACGCCTCGACTATAAGGCTCAATGAAGTCTTTAGAACTCTTCCTGTGCAAGAAATCCTTGGAAAGGAAATCTGGATCACCCGAGGGACTATATAGAAGAGAAGGGGATGCCTGAGCCTAGGCCTGGAGGGTGAATGACCTCAAGGAAGAGGAGACTTTGATAATTATTATAAACTATTGATTGGGATCATGCACACAATGGGTATGTCAAGGAAAAACAATCAGTTAAGATAACAAGACATCTATATTGATGCAAATCCATGAACTGCACAAATAAGTATTTTGCTAGATTATGAAATTTTCCTCTTGAATTTTGCACAACAATAAAATGTTTTCTCATGAAATTGTGATTAATATGATTTTTTCCAAGATCATTGAAGGCAGGTGACGAAAGCCAAGAGTTTGAAAAGGACCTGACCAAGAAAAAGGATCAAGATTTCTGAAGCAGCTGAATGACAAAGGCATGACAGAGAAAGAACACCAAGGACAATGTCCCTTTTAACGAGGAGGGGATTTTAACACCCATGTTTCCCCCAACTTGTAAGTAATCATTAATTAAGATCACCATGATATGGCATGGGAACAATGTAAATGTATTATTGTTTATATTGTCAATAATTGACTATGGGGGTGAAGCCTTGAAGTACTGGCCATGATATCACTAGAGGAAAGAGCAAGGAAACAATAGAGAGGGTTCATTATGTCAAAATGACCCAAATTATCCTTGCTGAAATAATTAGCCTCATCCTAATCCCAAGGAAAAACAAGTTAATGAAAGAAGGACTGGTGGTTGAACAATCAACTACCCCCATGAATGGAAGCATGGAGAGTTTGGCTAAGGAGACATAAGATTGTAAGCCTGAAGTACCATAGAGTGCAGTTTTCTTGCAGGCCCATAATGACTTTAGTTTCTTCTGATAGAAGGAACAAGACAAGTCCAGAACCTTCATGGGGAGGAAAAAGGCATGTAAGAATACACACGAAGGAAGATAAGAAGGATACACACCAGGAGGGGTGTGTGCAACCGAGGATATGCAGAGAGAAAGAGGAAGAGCATGTGAGGCTTTCTAGCTTAGAAGAAGAACTGGAAGATTAATTTGTTATGGTTATTGGAGAGAAGAAGAGAAAGGATCTCTAAGAAATTGCAGAAAAAAAGACCCGAGCATAAGGTCACGAGCTTGATGTAGAGGGAGCAACTGATAAACCTCGCAGAGGCTGTGACAGAGAAAAAACCTTTGAGAAACTACAAAACGTTCCCTAGTAATATCATCGCTTGGAACGTGGGTGGCCAGAGTGCTAAGAATGAATGCCTTTGAGCCTATGGTTGGGTGGAAAGGCAAACACCCACATTCAATGGTCGATGATCAACTGTAATAGATAAGTATTTCATTTACCCTGTGCAATGGAATTGAAATGCATGTGTCTATGACTAATATTTGCAGGGTTTGATTTATATTAGAAATGCTTATCGTTCCTCTGTAAACCCATGCATTTGAATAGTTTTCTATTTGCCTCTGCTTAGCAGCATGAGAACTGTTATACGTGGGTCTGTAAATGAATCTAAGAATACGTTTACGATCTCTGTATTGGTTGGAAAATATTTAAGGGAATTTTTCCCAAGAATTGACTTTGTAATGCAAGAGTTAGGGTAGATTTAACTGAAATACTTCAGTCCTATTGACCCCTCGAATTTACCTTTGCATGATTACTAAATTCGATCTCTATGGAGGGAGGGCGTTGTTACACATTATTTTCATCATCCCTATGAATGTTAATGATGTAAACCTATTTGTTGCCTTCAGAGGGGTCAGTGGTCTGAGTTCCTAAATAAGGAAGGGAGAAGAACTTTTCCTGAGAAAAGAAGTTGCATTTTCCTTTGTAAAAACCCTATAAAAAAAGAAGTTCACGGGCTACATTATAGGCAGGGTGCGAGAATGCTTACAATAGGGAAAAACAAGTGTTTTCTCGAATCTTCTAGAAGGAGAAACTTCCATGGTGAGGTGGCATCCGAATGGTTTGGATCTTACTCACTTTCATGATTTAGTGGGATCATTCTAACCTCCTCACCTTATTTCATGATTTAGTGGATCATTCTAACCTCCTCACCCTATTATCCTCTTCAGCTTATAAAGGAGAGGAGCTCCCATGGAGAAGGGCTAAGTTGGATTTGGTTTGGAATTATTAGCTTGGTTGAGTTTCTTTGAGTTTTTCCCTCTTGTCAAGATAGATTGTGAATATTATCGATCTATGCTCTTTAATTCTTTGAATGGAAGTGTGTGGGGAACAAAGGACAGTTGGAAGGATCTTTATGACATCAAGGCCATGGTTGTAATCTCTCTTCACATTCAATATGATACGAATATGATTCTTTCCTATAAAGCTTGTTGTGCTCTTATTGTATGATTCTTTGATCACATACATATGTTTATATTGAGTTTATGCTATTTCTATCACTTTTGATGGTTGTGTTCTTTGTGTGTTCATCATTGTATGAGCATTGAACCAGTTTTTTAGATGTATGGGGCCAAAGTAGGAAGTGGCATTTAAATGGTATGTCACCCATCCCTCTTAGTTAAAATTCAAAGATTCAAACTTATGAAAGTGTCATGTTCGGTGTGTTTTGTTCTAGATCTAGGTGGATCTATAGGGGAGATCTATTAGTGTCTGCACCTACTAATTTATCTAATAAAAAAATTCAAGTAACTCCACTGGGGAACGGATTACTTCCTAGTTAGTCTAGTTTCCTTTGATTGTTTGTTTTCTGCTTGAGTCTATGGGACATCCATCTAGAATCTCTAGATCTAGAAGTTCACTTAGATTCCCTATCCTTTTAAAAATTTCCTTTGATTACAAAACACATTCTCGTGACTATACCTCTCTACAACTCAAGGATAACTATTGATTTTCGTGACCTTTGATGTTAGATCCAGTTAACTTTCTCAGACTCTACTAGTGTCTAGCCTGAGAATACCTAATTATCTGCATTGTAATTTCTATTGCTAGGTTGCGAATTTGTTTGTAAACTTTTTGGATTGGGTCTTAATATCTTGATGACCTTTTCTTGATCAACTGGATTGAACTTTGGAGCCTATATTGATTTGTTTATAGTTTGATTGACATTCTTTGAGAGTTTCTTTAGCCACCTTTGCTTTCTATTTGCTCGAAAGATTGTCTCTTGCTTTGAGTGTCTTCAATTACAAAGCATGCAGGTTTTCTTTAGAATTGTTTAGGGAAAGATCATATTTCTTCTAAATAGTTCGCTTAAAAGAAAAACTTTAGTTTGGGTTTCCTTTGTTTTAAGAAAGTTCATTGCTTTTAGAAATTTTTGGAAACAAAAAGATTTAATTTCTTGTTTTATATTGATTGGGGCATCCTTGCATTTGAAGTAGCTGAATTGCATGATTCTTGGCATTTTTTGATCTTAAAATTTCAAGGTCGGGGCAAGAAATTGCATTGGTTTACAGTCTTTTTTGCTCATTTCTGAGAATATTGATATTGATGAGTTTTAAGTTTTTGGGACATTGTGCATATAAATGATAATGTTTTCTCCTTCTTGTAACATAGCTTTACCCAAATGAAAAGATTTCATATTCTCATCTCTTTGGCGTAACTTTCTCGAAGTCGGTAAAAACACCTTATTGTCCATGCCATATTCCTTTGAGTAACAACAACCAAAAAAAAAGCCTTATAAAAACCTAATAGACATTTTTATATTTTGGTAGTAAACCTACATTAGATCAGTCGTGAGGGGCTTTGGAATAGTTGTGAAAGATAACTTCCAAAGCTACAAATAAACATAGTATCTGTGATAGGGAGAGTTAAATCCACTCCTACTATTTTGTCCGGGAAGCCCTTCTAACACAAGGGTCAATCATGAGGTCGATTGAGATCAAGCAGAGTTACTCACCTCGCTTTGTTGGTCTTGGTGTAGATATTACTTGTATTGTGGGGTGCCAGGTATACCCACAATGATGAGTGGAAGCCTTCGAGTTGATTTGGGCTTAGATAATTCTGCCTCATGCGATGGACCTGGACTGCCGACAGCCTCCCCGTGCATCACTATAGTGATTGGTAAATTTAGTGGCCTACCTCTTTAGGGTCTTTACAGAGGTGATTGTGGAGGGGCAAGTCTCATGGTACCGAACTCCATCGCTGGCCAAACTCACCGGGCTCCTTGAGGGTATACCCATGATTGTGTGTGGAAGCTTTCACCATGGTGTCCACAAGCAGGTCATCAATGTAACTTTTCCACCCGCCTATCTCATCCCCCTCTTACATTGTTCTCGACATTGGATTTCATCACCAACTAGGGATGCTCATTGTGAGAAGGTTTTGTTTGTTTTGCTTGCTTCTTAGATTTTTAGCGTGTGTTGTATTTTTTCCCTAGTAGACTCTAGGTTGGATATGTTTTATATGGCTACGCCCCTAAATGACCAATTAAGGAACCCCTACTCTAGGGGAGCCTTTTATTTTTCCTTCTTATGAAAACATTTTTCCTCCTCACATCACTACTTTGAGCCCTTCCAAAGTCTCACGATTGGATTGTCGGTGTGGTTGTTTTCCACCTCGTGTAACCCCGAATGTAGTAAGTGCTTCAATCGTAAGAACTTCAAGAACATCAACTCATGTTGATCCTTCACCTTCTTCACTTAAGGTCTTCACCTTCTTCACTTGCAAAGGTCGCTTTCCATTTCATCTTCTTCATTGAGTGAAAGTCTAGTTAGTAAACCAAGAATAAGAAAAAAGAAGAAAATAAAGAATAAGTAGCGAAGAAAATTAAGGATCCAAACTTCCAACCACTGGCAAACATGTTGAAAACCGGCTTCATTAATTGTGTTGGGAGGTTGATGGCGTCAAGATCACCTAAACGGACTATAAAGCCCAAGTACCCCGCACCCTTTGTAAGGGTAGCCATCTTCTTAAGGAATGCCATGGTCTATCCAAGGTTATAGAAGAATGGTTTACACATCCTCATCAACCCATGTCATCAGCCTCCTCAACAACATGCTTATGACTTCCTGTCGACTAGTCACGGCATAGTTGGGAAGAAGAAAAGTAGAGCTAATGCCCTATGTATGTTATGCAAAGGAAGTCATCTAACTCATCTTTTTCCCTCTATGAAGAAGCTTCCTAGCTCATTTAGAAGACATGATCAAGCTTGGGCCAGCCTCAACTTCAGCTCTTCTATCGTGTTTTCTCAACTCCTCTGCCAGAAGTTGTTTTGAACATCACTGGACTCCCGTTTGGCCAATCCATTGATCATGTCATCAACTGGGTCATGTCCTTAATTGAACCGGCTTATAGTGGTTGATCCAATCCCACCCTCAGTCAACCCCACTCCCACTACAGAGAGTGAAATCCAAGGGTTGATCCAATCCCATAGTCGGTCAATTCCTCTCTCCCTTTAGAAAGTGAAACTTGAGCGGTTGATCTGTTTCCACCCATCAACCCCATTCTCCCCTTGGATAATGAAACACAAGTAGTTTCCATCTTATATCTTTATCGGTCGATCCTACTCTCCCCGCTAGAGAGTAAACCCGACACCGCTTCATGTTTTTCTTTTTGATACATAATCTACCATGCCTGGGGCTATTCCTCCTTCTCCCCTGGAACCCCTCCAAGTAATGAGGTCATCCTTTTTAATTGGGATGTTCTAACTGGAACTCGTCTTCCCTCACACATTCCCTTCAAGACATAGCAGTTTGTGGTCGGGACGTTCCTCCGACGCTGATAGATGAAGGTGCATCCTATGTTGTCCCTATTGCTTGAAGGTTTAATAATCCCTCCGCTTGCACCAAGCATTGTAATCTCTAGGATTTTAACAAAAGAACCACCTACCTTTAGGGACCCTTCCTCGCTTTCCTCAGAACTGAGGGAAAACTGTCTTTATGACATCATGGTAGTCCAAGACCCTTTGGACTTTAATTTTCTCCTTGGTAGGGATTATGTTTATGCTATGAAATCTATTGTGTCTACTATTTTTCATGTGATATCTTTCCCTCACGCATTGACTTGAAGTTATGACTCTGATCAACTTTCATTCAATTATGTGGCATTTTCACCCATGGATTCAACTTCATGACTTAGATCTAGTAGTTGACACATGGTGATCTCTTCGATAGGGTTGTTAGAGCCCTTTACTCCTCATTACCTAATTCTTTGACATGGTGTCCTTCCAGAGTGTGTTTCTTCAATCCAATGAAGATCTCTTGAGGCCATGGCTTTGTCCCTTGAAATGGTGTGCTTCTAGAGCAATTGAAGTCCTTGGAAGCCATGATCAAGAAGTATTTATGAGCATGGTTTTTGATTTCAAGCTCATTAAAATGAAACCACTTTTGAGGATAGTTTTGTGTCTCCGAGGTAACCTCTAAAAATGAAATGTAGTTCTGAGTATAGTTTATTCTCGATTTCAAGCTCATTAAAAAATGAAACTAGTTAATAGGATAGTTTTTTTCATCTTTTCAGATATCTAAAATGAAACAAAGGTTATGGGAATAGTTCTTTTCAAGGTCAAGCCCGTTAAAAATGAAATAGTTTCCTCCGCTTGATCTAAGTCCGTCTAGCATTTGAAGCTTCATCATTTCTTCGCTGGATGAAATGTATTTGGGGAAATACCACCTCTCGACTTCATGCTGAAGTAGAGCCGCTAGTTTCATAAGATGGGGGCTAAGTACCAACCAACCATCCATGTGTTATGCTGGGAAGTCCAAGCATAGTTTTCGATGGTTCTAACCTTGTGTAAAAATGAAACCACTTTACCTCAAGCATAGTTTCCTCCGGTTAGAGCTTGTGTAGAAATGAAACCATGTCCAAGCATAGTTGTGTTTAGTTTCTAATCTTGTGTAAAATTAAAATCTATCCCAAGCATAGTTTTGTTTTGTTTTAAAGCTTGCATAAAAATGAAAACAATCCCCAACTTAGTCTTTGTTCTTTCTCATGCCTGTAAATACATGAGAATATAACTATCAGTATACTTTACTTCACTTTTTCAAACTCAGAAGGTTATATGAAAAAGGAACCCCTGAGTTCTCTTTGACTTCTTTTTAGACTCTCTAAACATGAAAAGATTGCCAAACGACCTTTGTTCTTTCTTTCACACTCATTAAAGTATTTGAAGAAATTTTTTTTTTTTTTTTTTTTTTTTTTTTTTTTTTTTTCTTCAAATACTTTTATGAAAAAGGAACTGAGAGAGTTCTCTTTAAGTGTTTTCGGACTCTCTAAACATGAAAACTCCCCGAGTTTTATATCTTCACCCAAAACAAAGATTGAAATGCCCATGTGGGACCTAACCACTCCTTCTTATGGTTCGCTAAACATATTCGAGGGACCCATCTAAAGGATGATTACATTTCAAGCATATGTTATCCCTCCTCAAGCTTGTGTAAAATAAAGAGGTACTAGCCAAAAATGGTGGGGAAAAAATTTGGAAAAGAATTGTGTCTAAACCCAGATTCCATGGAAGAGTCACTTTGAACATGACACCTTTTCACCTCGCTTTGTGTCTAGGGTTGGAAAACTGCCTCTGATAATACTCCCTTATAAGATTACAAATTGGTCTATGATTCCTATTGTTGAGTCAGTATTTCCAATATAGTTGTTGTGTCGTCAATATGATCAAAGAGAAGTTCAACTCGAAAGCTCTCTATTAAGGCCGTAATTCATCCCCGAAATGGGCCTGAATCACTTTTACTCTTATCTACTTCAAATCTTGTTACCCATTTCGTGTCATTGATGTGGGATACATTATGCCCTCCTGACGAAGTCTTCTTTCCTATCGAATTCAACTCATCATCCGTGAATTAGTACCTTGGAACTTGCATGCCTCACGGGCAGGTTTCCTCGCTTTCGACAAAGGGTTTTCATTTTTGACCCTTGATTGGGAGATTCTTCCAAGTGTTCAACTTCACCATTAATTCACATTCATTGGATTGTACTCAGAGTACCTTGGGAGTCATTGAAATTAATGGTGATTTCCCCACTTGTTAATGGTATTCATTAATGACTGGTAATCAAGTGGTTTCTACCATGTTTGACTTCAAGACATGTATTCACATGATTAGATTCAGACCATCGAGTGGTGGAGATGAAGACCCCGGATATTTTCTAACAGATTCGCCATGCTGGAGTATATTCAATTTGTATTGTTGCATAGATCCCCATCAGAGGTCCTCGTATATGTTCAAATTTGAGTCTCTTTAACACATAGATCAACAATGTATTTTTGGTGGCTATGTTCAGATTTGAGTCATATGGTGTGGATCCACAATGTATGTTTAATGGCCATGACTGTCTTACTTGACATGGATCTTTGTAATGCCTATTACTTATGCTCCTCGATTCATTTGTATTTTGAGTTTGGGAATGCCTCTCCTCGCTCAGTGATGATATATTATTGTACTGTATTTCCTTGTTTGTTGGCAGGTTTCCGACCGACTGTTCCTTGTTCCCTACACACACTCGACAAAGTATTTCAGATATCACTTTGTTCTAACTTCATACTTTGGGGGGCTCTCTGTTATACATTATTTTTGTCATCCCTATGACCGTTAATGTTGTAAACCTATCTGTTACCTTCAGAGGGGTCAGTGGCCTGAGTTCTTGAAGAAGGAAGGGAGAAGAACTTTTCCTGAGAAAAGAAGTTGCATTTTCCTTTGTAAAAACCCTATAAAAAAAGAAGTTCACAGGCTACATTATAACTAGGGTGCAAGAATGCTTGATTCTCGCAGGCTGCATCATAGCTACGTCACGAGGAGTTCACAGTCTTCTCTATAGGCATGGTGCGAGAATGCTTACACATGGGAAAAATGAGCGTTTTCTCGAATCTTCTAGAAGGAGAAACTTCCATGGTGAGGTGGCATCCGAATGGTTTGGATCTTACTCGCTTTCATGATTTAGTGGAATCATCCTAACCTCCTCACCTTATCCTCTTCAGCTTATAAAAGGAGAGGAGCTCTCATGGAGAAGGGCTAAGTTGGATTTGGCTTGGAATTATTAGCTTGGTTGGAGTGTCTTTGAGTTTTGCCTTTGTCAGGATAGATTGTGAATATTATCATATATGTGCTTAGAATTCTTGGAATGGAAGTGTGTGGGGAACGAAGGAAAATTGGAAGGGATATTACGACATCAAGGCCACGGCTATAATCTCTCTTTCACATTCAATATGATACAATAATATGATTCTTTCCTATAAAGCTTGTTGTGTTTTATTGTATGATTCCTTGATCACATACATAGGTTTATATTGAGTTTATGTTATTTCCATCACTTTGGATGGTTGTGTTCTTTTGCAAGTTCATCATTGTATGAGCGTTGGAATGGAGCTAGGATGGCGATGGCGAGAGGAAGCAGCATTTAAATGGTATGCCACCCATCCCTCTTTAGTTAGTAAATTCAATATCTAAAACTTAAGGAAAGCGTCATGTTCTGGTGTGTTTTGTTCTAGATCTAGGTGGATCTAGGGAGATCTGCTAGTGTCTGCACCTACTGATTTATCTGATAAAAAGAATCTCCTTAAAACCATCTGTCCATGTGATCGAGAGATCATGTCCATTTCCCTAACCAAATAATGGCTAAGAGTAGAGATTAAAACCTTAGGGATTGTTAGAGAATCCATATGACCGAGACCTTGGATCCGTTTTCTAGGTCCGAAAGGAGCTAAGCGATTATGGCTTCGGAACTCCGGGATTTCGGAGCTCCGAGATGCTATGACTTTACAACCTATGAAACCAACCAAAGGTAACCTACTCGTTCAGTTACCTGCGAGGTTGACTGACATCTGGTGGTCTCTTAACCGTGACCATGGGATGTATCCCACCAATTAAACCATGACCTAGTTACTGGTCGTGAGGTAACGTGAGTCATAGATCCAAGGATACTTGGGAACTTCCCTGACCATTGGTTCTACACTGTGGTCAACCCGATGTTGACCACTTCGAGAGAAAATAGGTGTCATAAAACCAAAACCCCGAATGTCAGAGTTGTGAATTAATGTGAGTTGTGGATCTAGGGATTCCATTGAGAACCCCTCCCAACTGTCTGATCAATCAGTGGAAGGATTTGCGTATAACACTTCAATGAAGTCCTACTCTGGGAGAAAAGGAGTGTTAAGCGGGTAGAACCCCCGAATGTCGAACTCATGAAGTGACAAGAGTCATAGATCTGAGGATGCTTCGAGACCTTTCCTGGATGTTGGATATAAGTCACAGTCATTCTGATGTTGATCACTCTGGGAGAAAGAGAGTGTTAAACGAGTAGAACCCTCGAACGCCGAAGTTGCAAAGTAACACGAACCGTCGAACCAAGGACGCGTCGGGATTCCTCCTTTCCATTGGATATAGATTTAGTTCAACCCATCGCTGACCACTCTGGGAGTAAAGAGGATATTAGACATCTAAACCCCCAAAATCCGAAGTCACGAAGAAACAAAGGTCATAGATATGGGGATCTACATGGAACTGTCTTGACCGTGGGATAAAAAGCAGTGGGAGGTGGATGGAAGGAGTTAGAAACTCCATGAGGTTTAGGATGTTAGAATGTATGCTCCGAAAGGGTCAAAGTCCAAAGATATGTGGAAGGACCTTGAGAGTGTGGGAGTTTTGTGGGTCTGTTCATAACAACACGATGAGGAACCTCGCCGAAGGCCGGAGCCACGTGGCAGGACTCTGGGACATCGAGACTCTGGGAATAGTTCAGAAATGGATAGGAAGGATGAAGTGCTGAAGGAATCTTGATCACGAAGGCATGGGGAACATCCCCTATAACCACCTCTCTAGCATTCATGTCATCGCTAACTGATGACAATTGTGGTCAAGTCCGTTCCAGGTGGAATGGTACGAACTAGGAGAACCCATGTGGGTGCCACATGGACTTTGAGCAATGATGCCTGAAGAGCTTCAGAAGGGAATAAATTCCAATCCATAGCTCGGATTGGAGCATGGTAACAGTCATTGGAGATCTCTTGACGAGGAAAAGGTGATGGAGATCTCGGGAAGAGAATTAGAGATGATGGAGGAAAGAGAAATTTTGATGCCCCATGCCTTAAAAAGGTACTTAAGGGGTTGGGTGTGTTACACATTCATACCATATGTGTGTGGCCACTTTTTTTCACTGGCCTACTATTGGGATGCTTCACCCATACTATTGGGATGATTCACTCCAGCTTTGGGATTGCTTCCCTTCTCGCGGGGTCTTTCCTTTTCAAGAGTACATGATATTGAATTTGATTTTTGTTGTTGTGGTTGATTATGCTTTGTTTTATATTGTGATGGATAAGAAGACATGTACATGTTGGGTATGTGTTATATTATTTGCGCGCAAGGGGGTTTGAGTGAGGGAGAAATCCCCCTATGCGGGAGTTTGGGGGCAATGTCCTCGAGAAATTTTTTTCCATAGGAAACATGTCGCATTTTTTCCTCGTTTTTCATGTTGCCTCGATTTTTGTGTCCATTGTTGGGCGGTTTTTTGGCACATGGTTTTTTTCCAATGGTTTTCTATTTTCGGTTAAGGAATTAGGGTTGTTGACTAATCCAAGTCATTGGGTTAGGGTTTTGGATGTCATTGGATCCTATATATATATATATATATATATATATATATATATATATATATTGTATTGTAAACAATGTATCACCATGAATGAATATAGAATATGTTGGTTTTCCGGGTTTAGGTTTCCAGGGGAAAAATCTTTGTGTAATGTTTGTATTTTCCATTGTATCTTTTATGTTCTTTTATTGAAAAATTGTTTGCAATAAATATTGTACAAGTTTAAAATCTACATTTTGTATCAGAGCTTTGTTGGCTTCAGGTGGACGCCTTTGTGGTTAAGGGTTTGGCTCGGGACTGTGATAAGCCTTGTTACAGTGGGAGATCTGTGGTATTGATTTTTCAGGTGAAAAGAAATGGCGGGCAATTAAAAAATGGAGATCGAGAAGTTTAATGGACAAAGTTTTGAGCCATGAAAGCTCAAGATGGAATATCTGTTGGTGGACAGAGATCAGTGGATCGTGGTAGATCCAGGTACTGCACCTACACAAACTTCAATAGATGACTAGAAAAAGTTGGATCAGAAGGCGAAGAGCACAATCCGACTGTGTCTCTCAGATTCAGTATTACTGAATTTGTTAGAGGAAGGTACAACCAAGGATTTATGGGATAAGTTGGGGAAGTTGTATCAGTCTAAGTCCCTAGTAAATAAATTGTTCTTGAGAAAGAATCTGTATAACATGAGGATGAGAGATGGAGACTTGGTGGTAGAGCATTTGAATGCCTTCAATACTATGGTAAGTCAATTAGTATCTGTTGAGATTAAAATTTCAGATGAAGATAAATGTATCAGTTTAGTGTGTTCTTTACCAGACTCGTGGGATAGTTTGGTTGTGGCCATAGGTAGTAATACAACTACCTTGAAGTTTGATGAAGTGGTCTTATCCTTGTTTTCAGAGGAGATGAGACAGAAGAATATGGAAGGATAGAGCATAGGTGTATTATTTGCAAGAGGACGCTCCTAGGAAATAAATAGATATAAGTTCTCAAGTGGGAGATCTAAGTCTAAGTGTAGATCTAAATCTCCCATAAATTTTGTAAAGGTATGTTGGAGATGTGGAAAAGAAGGGAACTACATGAAGCAGTGTAGATCCAAAGTTGAGAAAAATAAGGGATCTGAAGAATCTCCTTCTATAGAAGAAAAGACGTTCAAGGAAGAAGGATGGGATGTGTACTTGGATTCTTCAAGCACACATGCAAATCATGAGGCATGGTTGGTTGACTCAAGTGAATCATTTCATATGACTCCCCACAGGGAGTGGTTATGTGAATATGAAAGGTATGATGGAGGTAATGTTTTCTTAGGTGATTAATCGACAACTAGAATCATAGGTCGAGAAAAATTCAAGTTGAGGCTCATAGATGGAAGGATTAGAACACTACCTGGTGTTCTGCACATCCCATTATTGGTCATAAATTTGATTTCTTCAAGAAAAATGGACGATGTTGGGGTAAAATCAAAATTTGAAAAGGAAACCTGCAGGATGGTTGAAGGATCAATGGTTTTGTTGAAGGGAGTTCGGTTTGGAACTCTGTATAAGCTGGAAGGAATCACTATTAGTGATGGGTGTAATAGTTCCATTGTTCCTGATATTGGAGTTGAAGAAGAAATAACTCCTACAGCCTCTAAAGAAAAGGTTATGTTGTGGCATCAAAGACTGGGGCATATCGGAGAGAAGGGTCTTTGACTACTACACGGTAAAGGTATGGTTGAAGGTGTGTCTAACTGCTCTAAGGGTTTTGATTTCTGTGAACATTGTGTATATGGGAAGTAGAATCGGGTAAGATTCCCCTCTGGTGCAACAAGGGTAGAAGGAATTTTACAGCTAGTTCACAGTGATGTTTTTGGACCCATGTCGGTCCCATCATTGGGAAAATCTGTGTACTATGTCTCATTTATAGATTAATTCTCGAAGAATCCTTGGATATATTTCCTCAGGAATAAATCTGAAGTCTTTGGCAGGCTTAAAGAGTTTAAGGCTCTTGTTGAGAATCAAACATAGAAAAGAATTAAGGTGTTGAGAACAGATAATGGCAAAGAGTTCTACGGGAATGGATTTGAAGAATTCTGTAAGAAGTGTGGTATAGCAAGGAAGAATACCACTCCATATACACCTCAACAGAATGGATTTGCAGAAAGGATGAACATGACACTAATGGAAAAATAAAGGTGCATGCTCAGTGGTGTCGGGTTAGGGCAAGAATTCTGGGTAGAGACAGTGGGTACTGGATGTTACCTGGTCAACAAATCACCCTCATCAGTGTTGGATGACAAGACTCCATAAGAGGTATGGACTAGTAAGAAACCTTCTCTCACACACCTCAAGGTATTTGGTTTTGATGCATATGTTCATGTTCCAAAGGAAAACATGAGTAAGCTAGATAAGAAGGCTGAAAAGTGTATCTTTATTGGATATAAAGATGATCTCAAAGTTTATAAGATTTGAAACCTAGAAACTAAGAAGGTAGTGTGTAGATGAGATGTGGTATTTAGAGAAATGAAGGATGTTGTTAAACAGGAAGTCCTACCAAGTAAGGAAGAACCAAAGAAAATAGAGTTTGATTTAAAGGATGATGAATCAAACTCTACAAAAGAACATGAATAAGAAGAAGAAGATCCTCATACTCCAGTATTGAGGAGATTGGTTTGAGAAATAAGGCTACTAGAAAGGTATACTCCATTTGATTTCTATTCAAAATTTTCTTTGTCTATTACTGATGATGATCCTAGAACTGTCAAGGAGGCAGTAGATTCAGAGAATGGAAATCTTTGGATAAAGGCCATGGACGGAGAAATGGCATCCTTGGATAAGAACAAGCTTTGGGATCTAGTGGAGTTGTTGATTGGAAGAAATCCCATTGGAAGGAAATGGGTATTTAAAAAGAAGTTGATTGCGGAAGGAAAACTGGAGAAATACAAAGCTCGGTTAGTAGCAAAGGGTTATTCCCAGGTTGAAGGAATTGACTTTGGTGAGATTTTTTCTCCTGTTTCCAAGTTAACCTCTATAATATTTTTGTTATCTATTGTTGTTGCATTTGATTTTGAAGTAGAACAGATGGATGTGAAGACAACATTCCTACATGGGGATCTAGAAGAAGAAATCTATATGAAGTGGCCGAAAGGATTTGCTATGAAGGAAAAGCAGGAGCTGGTATGAAAGCTGAAAAAGTCCATGTATGGTTTAAAACAATCACCAAGGATGTGGTGTAAAAAATTTGATACTTATATGTTGGGACTTGGTTTCACAAGAAGCAAAGAGGATCATTGTGTGTATTTTATATTAATTGATGATCATTTTATTTATTTGGTCTTGTATGTGGATGACATGTTGCTGATAAGAATCAACAAGGAGACTATCTAGGATGTGAAAACTCAGTTGTCCTCTAAATTTGACATGAAGGATATCAGTTCTTCAAATTTCATTTTGGGCATGGAAATTAAAAGAGATTGGAAAAAGAGGAAACTCTGGTTAAATCAGAGAAAATATGTCGAGACAATATTACAAAGGTTTAATGATCCAGGTGGATATCGGTGGCCACCCACCTTCTCCAACTGGCCCAAAACATGTTTCTGGCAATTTTGGTAATTTACTATTTTTAGCAGTTTTAACTTCCGGGGCCATTTTGAGGCCCTAAACGATGTTTTTTGGGAA
>SNQJ01S0149706.1:0-23363 GCA_010110895.2 Picea sitchensis | reverse complement strand
CATACCCTAAGGAGTAAGAGGGTTTACATCCCTAGGGATTTTGTTGATCTAACTCATGCTTTCAAGACTCCATTCACCCAAATTTTTAAAGGCACTAATTTGAAGTTTGCATTGGAGAACTAAATTGTTTGCATTGGTAAACGTGATTTAGTGAGATATTAATATTGTTCAAGTTGGAATCTATTGTTGATGTTTTGAGGTTGTTAAAGGCTCTAGGGCATCTTGGTCTACTTAGTCTTCTTGGAGCCATAGCTAAACAAAAGCTACATCCATTAGGGTTACAGCAAACACTCTCTTACTTTGATTATAACTTGCATTTCAACCGTCAAAATTTGCTAGAAAGCTACCATAATAATCTACTTGTCATTTAACATCTTTTGTGTGGTTTACTTGTACTTTTTGGTGGTTGGAATTTTCTGTTGTAGAAACAGTTTGCTACAGCCATAAGACTGATAATGTATCTCTACAATATTTCTTTACAACAGCCTTGTTTGGCTGCTAAAGTCTTATGCTTTCATGGTTGAGCTTTACTAGTACTTGCTAGCTTATCTCATGCATCATTTACTAGACTTTTAGTATCTTATTTAGCAGTTTTAGCTATCATTTACTTGCTCATATATATTTCCATTGAGTGCTGCTAATAGGGACAGAAAGCTTAACTTGCTTGTCCATTGGAATATTGGTCTTGTATCTTGTGTTTTCTTGTGTCTCGGGCAGGTACAACCACTCTTTGCAGGTACTCAAAGACTTGGCAACCTTAAATCACTCTCGAGAGTTGTTACCAAGCCACCTTCCACTTAGCAACCTGACCTATAGGGGCATCTCTTCATAAGTATCACTTTCCATCTCATTTCCCCCCTAGGGTCACCTGGGACTCCCCCTTGATGTGATCACTTCACCTCTAAAGTGATGGGGATACTTATCTAAGGTGACAGTGGGTAGGTTTTCCCTTAGTTGTCTCCATCTTGTGGTTTGGGTTGGGAATTTCCCAACCTACAATTTTCGCGATAACATGCATGATTTAGTGACTATAGTCAATATTGATGGCATGATAAAAAAATTGAATGCTAACTTGAAGAAAACATTTGATATCACTCATCATGGTCTCCTTCATTATTTTGTAGTGATGTAAATTTGTCAACTTGATGATGGCATTTTCTTTATTTCAACCTAAATCTGTTACCAATATACTTGATAAGTATAGAATGAGTGATAGTAAAAATGCCCCTATTCCTTTTCAATCTGATGTGAAGTTATCAATAGATGGTCATTCAAAGGAACTTGACCCTACTTTGTATAGACAACTTTTTGGAAGTTTAATTTATTTGACTCATTCCATAGCATATATATGCTTTATAGTTGGTTTGGTTTCTAATATGTATAATCCAAAAGAGACACTTTGGAAAGTAGCAAAGAGTTATTTGAAATATATTAGAATCTTAGTTATTTATGAGATTCATTATGTATATGGTGCAAAAATTTCACTTCTTGGTTCTACTAATTTATATTGGGGCATTGATCCTAATGATAGAAAGTCTACAACATGTTACATGTTTTAGCTTGATACTATTAGAGTTACTTGGTCAAGTAAGAATCATGATGCTATTTCATTAAATCTTATTGTGAGATTGAATATGGAGCAACAAGGGAAGCAAGACAAGAAGTGTTGTTGATCATGGATGTCATGTATGAGCTTGCTCCAAAGGAATTCTACAAAACTTAGATATGACAACTAGAGTGAAATTTAGTGGGAAATGAACCTAGTTTTTCATTTGAAAACTAAACATGTGGAGCCAAATGTTCATTACCTTAGAGATATTATGCAAGATGGCATTGTTGAATTGAAGTTTTGTAGAAGTGAATAGTAGAAATCTTCACCAAATGTTTGATAGAGGTAAAGTTCATGAAGTTGAAATCCATGTTTGGTATGAAAGAAGTCGACATTAAGGGGCAATGTGATCTAATGACAAATTTCTCATCTTCTTTTTGTATTTTGTATTATACCCTTTGTCAATATCAAAGAGAGATGGCAAGGCGTGTAATATTGTCTAATGGAAATTTATGTGATGTAACTTTTGATACAAGTTTTAATGGCACATTTGGGTGTTGTTTGAGTCATGATTACCCCATGGTGGTCATCTTATGTGTCCTATGGAATTTTTTAGGAAGTTAGATATGTGAACTCATAATAGTTTATTATATTTATGGGTTGACCCATTAAGTAAATTTATATCTTTGTGGAGACCTCTAGAAGGTTAATGTGTATAAATAAAGAATGTATTTCCCTCTTTTGTAAAAAACAACACAACATGTGTACACACGTATATTAAGATAACATGTACAGGTGGAGATTATGATGTGAAAAAGTGATTTTGGAGCTTAGCGATAAAGCTTTGAGCATGGATCCAACATTAAATCTCATGTAAGTTTTGTTCTTATTTGTTTGGGTTGATTATGTTTTTCTATACTTTTGTGTATGATTGTAACACTCCAGTTTTGATCCCCAGATTAGCAATGTATATTTGTTTATACAATGAATGGTTGAGGGCCAAGCAATGTAATATGTAAATATTGTACATTGAATGTTAATAATGAAAATACATCACCCATTGCAGATGGAGAAGGAGAAAAACATGGGAGAATATGATTCCACAAGAAAGGAAAGAATGGGGGCTTAGGAGGCTCAAAGGGGCCAAAGACAAATACTATTATTTTATTCCTAGCCTAAAGTATTTTGTTTATGTCATCCTAAATCATACCAACCTTGGAGTTAGTGGGGGAAGTGAGATACGTGGGCTTCTTAGGAAGACAAGTGATGAGTTGTGAACATGCAAATATATTCCATATATTTTGGTTATGCAAGAGAGAATTGTCCACCATTCTTGTTCTGGAAGTTGTTGGGAGAGCCTATGTTTCCATTACTGTAATAGAATAATGTGTATGGTTGTTATGAAAAAACATGGGTAATCGATGCTTGTGTGCAAGGGAAACCATTGCCATTGAGAAACTACATTACAATTGAGAATTCTTAGAGCTCCTAACAGAGATATTTTTTGGTTGACCTGTGTTGGAGCCTTGGAGGGAAGTGGGATAGGTCGAGGGACTACATGGAAAAGAAAGGGATCCCATTCCTTGGGTTGTGTAGGTTGAAGGGGAAAGAGAGATGGTGGATTGGAATTGTTGTAAGAGTTTACAACTTGTGAGTTCTGGAAAATTTGGGTTGTGTGAGAGGACTAGAGCCAGCCACAGGTGACTTCATTCTTGTGGACTCATAGCCTTAGCTTGGAGGTGACCCTATTGAAAAAAGAGTGCATGAAACAATGACTCTATGGTTGAGTGGAATATCCTTCGTCTACATCCAATTGATGTATATTTCCATAACGATAAGTCTTTATGGTTAATTGTAATTATGTTGACTTAATGGTTTTAAGTTATGAATGGAATGATGTTCTGCATGCATAAATGACTATGCATATGTATTTATGGCGTTATCATTAATTGAATGAATGATTATGTTTGCATAATCTTGTTTGGTCATGATTACATGCATTAACACATTCATAACATGAAAATAAGAATTATTGTATTAGAACTATTGAGAATGTGGATGAATTCATCATAATTTGATGGTTGGGAATATTATCAAGCTATTTTTAAGTTAGTCGAGAAATTTGAAGTACCCCACCACCTCGGCAGTGCACAGCAGTGGTTGGGTATGCTACAAAGTGGTGTCAGAGCAAGAGGTTGCGTGTAAATTTGTGATTTCCAAAATTACCTCGTATCCTCAGTGGTTACAAAGGGTATTGGGTAACTACAAAGTGGTATTAGAGATATCGGTTACAAAACCAGCATTGTATGGGCCAAAAATCAAAGTTATTAGTTACATCATTGGGGATATATGGGCCAAAAACCATAGCTTCTAGTTACAACGTTGGGGTTGTATGAGCCAAAAACCAATTTGGATATGGAGTTACAATGTGCTTGTCAAGTGTTTGACATAATTCCTCAAGGATAATTGGGGAAAAATAGTATCGAAGTTTGCATTTACAGATTTTTTGTTGACAGAGTTTAGAAAATCATTGATTTTCTATCTACCAATTCCCTCTCTTCTATCACACACCCATGCATGCTCCCCTATAACACACACAAATAAACACTACAGAACACCATTATGTACTAACCAGTCTACAGCACATTCTCTTGTTGCAACTCGAGAGTTTCAACCATTCCTTCTATTGCAACTCACGGGTTTCTTTGGTTGCAACTCTTAGCCATTCCTTTTGTTGCAACTCACAAGTTTCTTTTGTTGCAACTCTTAGCCATTCCTTTTGTTGCAACTCGCGGGTTTATTTTTCTACAACTCTCAGTCATTCCTTCTATTGAAACTCATGGGTTTATTTTGTTGTAACTCTTTGCCATTCCTTTTGTTGCAACTCACGGGATTCTTTTGCTACAACTCAAGGGTTTCCTTTTGGTGCAAATCGGTGGTTATAGCATGTATAATGCGTTATACAATATTTATATTCACAACCTCTCCATGTTACCTTCACTGTAGCATCACCCTTCGAATTATGTTGCCCAATCCTAAAATCAATGGTTATCTTATAAACCAAGGAAACATCCCCATATGCAAACCTCTCAGATCTATGCGATGTAGACACACTTTTGTGATCAGACAGAACTCTCTATGTTCAGATTATTATTCGAACAACAACGCTCATTCTCACGAGCATCTTATATAGATTTCTCATGAAAACAATGTACTTCTCAATCTTGTGATGAAAGGTTAGTTCGCAAACCCAAGGATCCTCCGACATATGCAAAGAATCACCATTCCATACATGGCTTTTCCAAACATTTTGTGCCCACCTGTAGGTTATCACAAATCCAATCACGAACTTCTACAGACCCATGCCTACCTGCACAACATTGTCACAATGGAACTATTCTCTATTGGGATTTAATTATTCAACAATAGAATTTAAATTCCATCCATTCATGCCAATGACATGACAAGATAACATCATATAGAATTCATCTGTATGCAGAAGGTTTAAATTTACAAACCCTAATTCTTTTATTTATTTTCATACATAATAAATTACACAAGGTCCATAGCTACATATGAGATTACAAATTTGTTGGGTTTCCAAGCCAGAGGCCATGGCGACCTCAACCATTTCTCTCTCCCTTCCTCACACGATCTTTCTCTTTTCTTGAAATCTTTTTTTCTTCTAGCTACTTGATGTTGTGTTTATTTACCTTCAGAAGGTGTTCTCCTTCATGTTCCCAACGGACTATTCATTCCCTTTCATCTTCCATCTTCCAATTCATCATTTTCTCATTGACTCTTCTCCTGTAGTGTGACCTTCCAACTTCCACACACAACGGTGTGCTCCCTTCATCATGCCCTCTCTTGTTGTAATGGTTCCTCTTATCCCAAGTTTCCTTCATGAAACATGTGGCCAATATCCACATATCCTCCCACGCACTTGTCCTTTGTAGCAACATGTCAATCAAATAAATGTGTCCACGCGTCCATCGTATAGCAACAACCCCATATGCTCTACTACCACAATCTGTAGCATTATTACGATATTTAGAATGTCGTCACTTCCCACAGACTGTCACATTTTGTCTCCATTCATATCCTATAGCAACCAATCACTTCCATAGAAACACTGTCACGTTCCACAATCACCTTCATCATGGCATCCCCAGGATGACTTTGATACTCTTGCATCAAAATCCCTAGGTTTTTAATAAAACATGCCCTCATGCTTATGAGGTAAACCATTCACATCTCCATCTACAAATTTCATCGTTGTTGCACTCCCAACTCTACAGTCCTCATTGCTATACATTCCAATATACAAGACATATTATTTTGTTGCACATTCTTTCTTCCAACCTATTTTTTCCATTGTTGCACATCCATATGCAACAACACAACAATAATCTCATCGTGGAGATTTGGAATTTCCTTATCATTCATGTTGCAACTCACCTTTGTGTTGCAGCTCACCTTCTAGTATTGCTACCACAAGCATTGGTTAGGTTCTCCTCAATCATGCATCACCTGTACAAATCAATCTAAGTCACATCCCATCTAAGAGATCCCACTACCCTTTTTTCATGCAGTGTACTAAGTGCCTTTGATGCAACCAGAAACTTAAGCTCAAAGCCATACAACATGGAGTCACATGCTCACATGTTACACCTCCTTTGACTCAATCCACAACCACACACAAACTACCTCAGTCGGTGATTTTGTCAGCATATTCACATTCTTGAAAATCTATTAGACATACCTTCAAGAACCTGCTTATTCACGCAGCACTTTCACACTTGGTCCTTAGAAATATTCAATACTTCTAACATTCCTCTGCAACGTGTCTTCTTCCTAAGGAGATTTGAAATGTTCTCTCTTTGTCTATCAGCAACATCTTCATCAACTTCCTCATCTTCAGGACCATAACTTCATCCATCTTCAACTCGACAGCTTCATTCATGTTTCCTCTTAGTTCCATTATCTTTGCGGTGTCGTCTTCTACTCTAGCATTCTCTTAGGCAATTTCATCATATTCAACCTCTATGATTCTGCAGTTGTTGTAATCTCTGGAAATTCCTTCTATTGCATCTTCTTCTCATCCAAGTACATTTGCTTCCATTTGCAGCCACAAAATTTTTCTTCCTATAAACAAGAAAATAGCATATTAAGGGGAAACAATAATTCCATCTTCACTCCCGCATTTTATTCATAACATCTGACACAACCACGTGTGCCTCGATTTTCCACTGCTATGATTTTCTACGTCTTTGTTCATCCTCATTTCTTTTGGATTCAGGCCCACTTTAAATCTCTAGCCACCATCCGGAAAAAATGCACTCACTACTACCAACATGTTCCTAAAAACATATGATCCTAGTCTCCAATCTAGGAAACCTTTTGATTTCATTTTCTCTCACAACGTACTCTTTTGGTGAAAACCCACACACTACAGGCTCATTTCCAATGACAATGATTTCATCTCAATATTAATATCATGGATAATCACCACTGAAATTTCCATCTCATGAATCCTCTCATGATCCACACTACCTCTTTCATCATAAGATAGTAGTCACGGATAACCTCCACCACAACTACCATCTATAGTCAGCATCCATTTATCTTAGATATTATCTTCCTTCTCAATAGCCATCTTTTGTACTTTTCTTCATGTAGCTTTTTTTTCTTGGCTTTCTTCTTCATCTCGCAACTTCAATCTTTTCCCATTTATTAACTTCACTCTAACATCTAGTCCTTTATCTTGTGCAATTCTAGTTCTAAATATACTACTCCATCATCTCCAATTCTTCTCACTCTTGGATCATGCACCTCCTCAACCTGATCATCTTTATGGAGAAATCCTTGGGATTTGTTCTGTAGCCCTCATCCAAACCACCCTTCACAGGCCTTTTTTTTAGCACTGCCTCCCACCATTTTTCTTTCAGCAACACAATCTAAACCAAAATTCTCTCTAGTCTTATTGCTACCATGGTTACATAGAAATGCTATCAGGAAACCAATCCTCACGAGTGTAACTAATCCTTAAGAGCATAACCAACTCTTACACCCCTTCAACTTATTTCATCCTAGAGTTGAAACTAACTTGATACCTTTGCAAATTATTCCATCCTAGAGATAAAATGTACTCTGATACCCTTTCATATTCTTCCATCCCATAGCTAAACCTTTCTCTGATACCACCTGATGCAGGGATAAAACACCCCTTTCCAATCATAATACTTATGTAGTGGAAACTCATTCTCTTGCACAATATTGGGAAGGAAACTACTCTCAACCTTCTTCAGCATAATGTCATCACATAGATTTATCCACACATAGAAATGCTACAACCCCTAGGGTTGTTCATATACCAATGCCTTCTCTTCTATCACACACCCATGCATTCTCCCCCATAGCACATGCAAAGAAACACTACAAAACACCGATCTATACTAACCAGTATACGACACATTCTCTTGTTGCAACTCAAGAGTTTCAACCATTCCTTCTGCTACAACTCGTGGTTTTATTTTGTTGCAAATATGAGCCATTCCTTCTTATGCAACTCGTGGGTTTATTTTGTTGTAACTCTCATCCACTCCTTCTACTGCAACTCGTGGGTTTCTTTTGTTGCAAATCTCATCCATTCCTTTTGTTGCAACTCATTAGTTTCTTTTGCTACAACTTGAGGGTTACAACCTATATAATGAATTATACAATAGTTATATTCACAACCTCCCCATGCTACCTTCACCGCAGCATCACCCTTATAATTGTTCCACCCAATCCTAAAATCAATGGTTAGATTATAGACTAGGGAAACATCCCCATATGAAGACATCTCATATATATGGGACACAAACACACTTTTGTGATCAGAAAGAACTCTCTATGCTCATTTTTCTTATTCAAACAATAATGCTCATTCACAGGATCATCTTACACTGAGATATCACAAAAACAATGACTCAATCACATGATCATAGGTTAGTTCACATACCCAGATATCCTCCCATATATGCATAGAATCATCAATCCATACTCGTATTTTCCAAAGACTCCACACCCACCTGCAGGTTATCACAAATTCAATCATAACCTTCTACAGACCCATGCCCACCTGCACAACAATATCACAATGGAACTATTCTCTACTCGTATTTGATCATCCAACAATAGAATTTAAATTTCATCCACTCGTGCCAATAACACAACAAGATAACATCATACAAAATTCATCCATAAGATCAAGGTTTAAATATGTAAACCCTAATTATTTTATTCATTTTCATACAAAATAAATTACACAGGCTCCTTTTCCACATATGAGCTTACAAATCCGTTGGGTTTCCAGGCCAGAGGCCATGGAAAATTGAACCATTTATCTCTCTCTTCCTCGCGTGATATTTCTCTTTTCTTGCAATCGTTTTTTCCTCCATCTACTTGGTGTTGTGTTTATTTACCTTCATAATGTGTTCGCCTTCAGCTTCCCAATGGACTCTTCATGCCTTTTCATATTCCAACTTGAAATTCATCCTTTTCTTAATGACTCTTCTCATGCAGTGTGACCTTCCATCTTCCACACACAACAGTGCATCGTCACTTTTACTTATTTTGATGAAGGAAAGCAGAGGTCAGTGAAAGGAATTTCAAGACCCATTTCTATAAGGGAGATTTAATTCTTGCAACTAAAGAGATGCTTCATGAATGGATTTCGATTGTATGCATCTCATTTGGAAGAGCCATCCAATTACAAAGATTCAATTTTTTAAGACTTTCCAATGTTGTAGGAGTTTCAAGATATATTTGGGGAAATACTAGGTTTACCACCAAAAAGAGATATGGATTTTTCTATTTGTTTAATGGTTGGAGTTGCACCAATACCCAAGACTCCATATAGAATGAGCACACCAATATTGAAGGAGTTGTTATCCCCATTTTGTGGATAAATAAGTAGATTATGTCTCGAGGTCCTCAGGTTGCAGATATGGAGTGTCGAGAGACTACATGACTAGTAGTACCCTTTTGCACAGATGGAAACCCCTCTCACCACCACAGATGGTCACAGATTTCCCTATGGCATCCACCACATCAACTAGATTTCAGAAGGCAGTGGGCCTTGCTCCATGAGGTACAAGTTAGTATTATGGTGAGCATCATTTCAATATTTAAGCCAATTGATTATGTTGTATCTTGGATTTCTCTAGATTTCATGATATATGCTTGGACATTATGCCTTTTTCCCTGCTTCACCTTGGTGGTTGAAATTATTCTATAGTAAGTGGTTTTCCTTGGGGATGGTTTTTCTACTAGGAACTCCCTTAAATATCCATTGTACCGTTCTCGACCATACTTACCACTTTCCATCATTATTCCCCTCCATTTCCTTATCTCTTGGGATTCTAGGGTGTATTGACCCAAGAAGGGGTTGTCCCTCATTCTATAGGAAGAAGGGGTTGAAGGCCCATAGGGATTGATGTTGGGTAAAAGACAAAAGCCTTGTATGAACCTTCCAAATTCTTTTCCTAGGGATCACCTAAGAAAGCAGTGAAACGCTTATATTTGAGTAAAGGGGACCCACAATATAATAAAGAATACTTAAAAGGTTAGTCGAAGGATAGGATGTCTCATAACGATCCGACCTATCATGTCCATGAATATCTAGTGGTATGCCATTGCCATCATCTAGTCACCAAACCAGGGTAATGGCTCTTAGCTGCATGGCTTAGAGAAAGGGGGTATCATCACGAGCCAGCCTTCTCATTTCCACTAGGTGATTGTGGGTGACATTGCCATTATCTGGTCACCACACTAGGGAAGTGACCTTCAACCTCTCCTTAAAATTATGAAAGAATAAAAGATTGGTAATTAATGGGCTTGGAAAAAATGCATTGCAGACGAAGGTACCACACACCCTCTACAAAGGCACCCATGAATGAGACACTATGACCCCTTGTATGTCATGAGCCCTATGCCCATTGAGTCTTGACCCCAACCACCTCACCCACTTTACATGGCTTGGAGAGGTATCTCTTGGAAAATATCCTTGACCTAGGGCAAGATCTACCCAATAAGACACCTCGTCAACCATCTCATATTCAAGCTTGACAAGTCGCATAGTGTCTTTGAGAAATTAATTGTTTGATATAGTGATATTTGATGCACATGCTTAGGTGGATTATTTATTGATTGGATTCACTTATCATGATGTTGTGACTTGAGATCCTTGGAGGGCATGCTTATTTGTCTTCGCAAGACCTAGCTAGTGGACGCTTTTGGGAGAACAAGCCTAGCTTGGGATTCCATGGCTCTTGAATCCCACAGATGGATGCCAAGGGCCCACATGTCAGATGAGAAATATCAAACTTGGAAGGCCTTGTAGATGACTTGGACGATGTTTCCTAGCCCCCACATGACAAACATTTTTCCTAGGAGAGGCAAAACATCTCCTTTTTTATCATGACGGCATCTATGGGGGTTAGGGCCTGGTGGTGAGGTGGCATACATTGGCACTTGGATGTTTTGAAGGGGTTTGAGCCTTCATCATGAAGGAAGTTGTTGGATGCTTGACATGTGGCTTTGGGAAGCATATCTACTCTTCTCCATCACCAATGACCTCCTCCAAATGCCAAAATTTTCCCTGAAGGGGTGACGTCCTACTAAATTTAGGGTTTTATTATGTGAAAAAGTGAATTTTTAATGAATTTTTAATATTACTTTGTTAAAGGGGGCAAGATTCTTGTGGTTTACCCCTTACTATGTGGACAAGTCACCTTGGTGACATTTTGTATAAATAAGAGATCATAAGATCTCATTTGAACATAACTATTCCTCTTGTGAGAGGAATTGGTCTGAAATTTTCTATATAATTGGCATGTTTTGTCTCTTGTGCATGTGTTTATGACTATCTTGATGAAAGGTTGAGGGAGGAGTGAGGCGTTAGCCTTGGAAGAATGCTTTCTAGATTTTATAGTGGATTATCTTAGCATCTTTCTTGATTTTGGTATGGTCTTTTACTCTTATGCTAACATTTTTTCAAGTAAAGGATTGTTGTGCTAGGAGATAAGTGGGAAGTAAAAGTATTTACACCCCCAATCTAGTCTCCATCATTTATTGCTTAAAGTTCATTAATGTTGCAAGGGTTTGTTTGATGAAGTAAGAGGATTTACACCCCTCATTATCAAACCCTAACTAGAGATACTTTCCTTGAGAAGTAAGAGGATTTACACCCCCAGGGAAGTATCATATCCAGTTCATTTATTCGACTCCATTAACCCAATAGTAAAGGCACTAGTCATCTATTTTTTGCATTGAAAATATAAAATCATTGCCTTGGGAAACGAGATTTTTTGTCTTTGAAAGATCTCTTGCTTGGAGTTGGTTTTCCACATTGAGAGGAATCTTCCCTTACAAGGGTGTCCCCTCTCTCCCACTACTTAAATTGTTGTTACAAACTTTAACCTACAACCATTAGGGATGATCTAACCTAGATAAACTACTAGCCATAACTCCTAAACTAACACTAGAATAGCTCCTAAATTTTTCTCACTAACTCTACTAACTAGGGCACATCTTTTGGGAAAATTGTTGGCATATTTTTATGGTGTAACTTGCTGATATAAGTGGATGAAATCTACATCCATAGGACTGCAATTTTATGCAGAAAATACATGTTTACAGCAGTCATCTTCTCTTGCCTCTTAAGTGCCATTTTTCATCCCGTATTTATTGCTAATCTTAATGTTGATTTGCTTAACTAGTTTAGATATTTGTATACTGATTTGGATGCTTTATTTGCTAATATAAACTGTCATATACTATTGCAAATTAGGGACAGCAAGCTTCACTTGTTGATCCATACTAACATATATCATTGCAAGTTGGATTTTCTTGTGTCTCGGGCAGGTACAATCATCCAGAAAAGTACTATACCTTTGGGGCAACAATAATTTGACTTACAAGGCATCTCTTCCCACATTTCACTCCATTTAGATTCGACCTCTAGGGGCACCACTTCCATATTCATTCATCTACATCTCATTCCCCCTAGGGTCACTAGGATCGCCTCCCTAGAGTGACCTAGTCACCCTTGAAGTGTGGGACCTACATTGAGGTGACATTGGGTGTAGGATTTCCAAGTTGTAGCAATTGCTTTTGTGGTTGGGTCAGGATTTTCCCAAGCTACAATGTCTGCTATAACGGGAGCTACAAATGACATTAGAAAAATTGTTAAAGAAGGGGTACATACTCCCAAGTGTCTCACCTTGGGGAGCATCGGTACTCTTTTTAAAGAAGAAAGATGGGACTTAGAGGTTATGCATTGATTTTAAACAACTGAATAAAGTCACTGTGAAGAATAAATATCCTCTACCTATAATTGATGACCTCTTTGATCGGCTAAAAGGACGAAATATCTTCTCAAAGATAGACTTGAGGTTAGGTTACCATCAGGTAAGGATAAAGGATGAAGACATCAACAAGACTGCTTTCAAACCAATGTAGGGGCACTATGAATTTGTAGTGGTACCATTTGGACTGAAAAATGCGCCATCTACATTAATATTCTTAATGAATGGAATATTTGTAAATTACCTGGATAAGTTTTTCATTGTATTCTTGGATGATATTCTTATTTATATTCCAATTCAGAGGAAAATCATGAACAACACTTGAGGTTGGTACTACAAGTGTTAAGAGAGCATAAAATGTATGTCAATCTAATCAAGTGTTCTTTTTATCAAAGTCAAAACCGGTACTTGGGACACATAATTTTAGAGAAAGGAATAGCAGTGGATCCAAATAATTTGAAGCTATTAGAGGATGGCCAACACCTAGAAACATAATGGAGGTGAGGTCATTCATGGGGCTTGTTGGATACTATAGGATATTCGTAGAGGGATTTTCCATGATTGTTCATCCCACTACATATTTACAAAAGAAAGAAATTAATTTGAATGGACCCCAAAGTGTAAAGAAAGTTTCCATCTATCAAAGGAACTTACTAGAGCACCCATTTTGAAGATTGGTGGCCCAAATGAAGATTTTGTGGTATGTATAGATGATTACAAAGAGAGATTTGTTGCAGTTCTTACTCAAAATGGACATGTCATATTTTATGAGTATAGAAAACTTAAGGAGAATGAGAAGAATTATTTCACCCACGACTTGCATCTCTCTACCATATTGCATGCACTGAAAATGTGGAGGCAATACTTAATGGAAAGAAAATTTGATTTAAAGATAGATCACAATGGTATGAAATATTTATTTGAGCAAAAAACTTTAATTCCAAACAAACAAGGTGGCTAGAATTTTTGAGTGAGTACGACTTTGATATTAAACATATCAAAGAAAAAGAAAGCAAGTTTGTTAATGCACTCAATATAAGGATATATGTAATGCATGCTACATTCATTAGAATGTGAAAATCAGATTTGGAGGACAAAATTTTAGAGGTTGTTATTTTAGATGGATATTACCTATAGGTAATAGAAGGCTTATAGCAAGAAAATGTATAGAATAAATATAAAGAATATAAGTTGGAAAAACATGGAATTCGTATGCACAAAAATAGAGTGTGTGTTCCTAGTTCTCATGAATTAAGGAAGTTATTATTAAAATAAATGCATAATGTTCCATATGTTAGACATCCTAGGTACCATAAGACAATTGCAACAATAAGAAGAGAATATTTTTGTTCATGAATGAAAAAGGATGTTGTTGATTATATAGTCAGGTATATGGAATGCCAAAGAGTAAAGGTTGAGCATAGACACCCAACAAGTTTTCTATAGCCATTGTTATTGCATAGTGGAAATAGGAAGTGGTAACCATTGATTTTATCACTAAGTTGCCAAAAACAACAAGGCAACATGACTCCATAATTGTAGTGGTGGATAAATTGAGAAAAGTTGTTCACTTTATTCTAGTTAAATTAAGTCACAAGGCAGAAAAAATACCAGAAATTGTTAGGTTGCATGGAGTACCTAAAGTAATTGTTCATATAGAGATCCAAAGTTTACTTCAAACTTTTGGAAGGTATGGTTCAAAGGCTTTGGTACAAATCTGAATTTTAGTACAGCCTATCATCCACAAATATATGGGAAAACAAAGAGAGTTATCCAACTCATTAAAGACATGTTGAGAATGTATGTGATGGATAAGCCATCTAAGTGGGAGGCCTACTAGCATTTGGTTGAATTTTCCTATAATAATGGCTATCAAGATTCATTAAAAATGAATTCATTTGACGTTTTATATTGAAGAAAAAACAATACTTCAATGACTTGGGACAATCTAGTAGATAGAGTAGTATTTGCGCCAGAGTTGTTCAAGGAAATTGAAGAACAAAAGGTTAATATTAAGCAAAATTTGAATGCAACACAAGATAGGCAAATGAGTTATGCAAATAAAGGTGGGATGCCAAGGGGATTTAAAATTGAGGAGCATGTATTCTTGGAACTGAATACAAAGAATAGTTCTTTGAAGTTGGGAAGTTGCACCAATATAAAAATGAGATTTTGTGGTCCATTTGAGATATTGGATAGAATAAGACAATTGCATACATGCTTGCATTGCATGATTCCATGAAAGTGTATAATGTATTTCATGTTTCATTATTGAAAAAGTATGTGCATGATCCTAACCATGTCATTAACTGGACTTTGATTCAAGTGGAGCCAAAAATATACTTCCAAGTGTGGCTAGTGTGTATACTGGACAAGAAGGTCAGGGTGCTCTGGAATAGAGTCATAGGGAAAGAAAAGGTCAAATGGACCCACTACAACCCTAAAGAAGCGAAATGGGAGCTAGAATATGCAATGTGCGAGGAATAATTGTATTTGTTTTGAAATTTTGATGTAAAAATTATTGGACGTATGCATGGTGATGTGCACCGAGGATGGTGCAAGATTTAGGGAGAGTGAAATATAACACCCTGGTTTTGATCCCCAAATTAGAAATGTATATTTGTGTATATAATGAATGGCTAAGGGCCAAGCGATGTGATATGCAAATATTGTGCATTGAAGGTTAATAATAAAAACACATCGTCGACTACAAACACGGACGAAGAAAAGTATTGGGGACTATGATTCCACAAGAGATAAAAGAAAGGGTGATTAGGGGGATCAAAGGTGCCAAATCCAAATAATAATATTTTATTCCTAGCCTAAATTAATTTTCTTATGTCATCCAAAGTCATGCCAACCTTGGAGTTAGTCCAGCAAGTGAGATACATGGGCTTATTAGGAAGACAAGTGGTGAGTTATGAACATGCAAATATATTCCACGTGTTTTAGTTATTCAATAAATCAATGTCCATCATTGTTATTACCATAGGTTGTTGGGACAGGCTATGCTGCCATGATTGTAATAGAATAATGGGTATGGTTGTTAGGAAAAACTATGGGGAATTGATGCCCATGTCCAAGGGAAACTACTACCATTGAGAAACTATATTACAGTTGAGATAGAGTCACCAGTAGAGAGATTTCCTAGCCGACCTGTGTTGGAGCCCTAGAGGGAAGTGGAATAGATTGAGGTACTGAATGTTAGAGAAGAGGATCCCATACCTTGGGTTGTGCATGTTGAAGGGGAAAGAAAGATAGTGGATTGGAATTGTTGTGAGAGTTTACATCTTGTGAGTTCTGGAAAAATTGGGTTGTGTGAGAGGATTAGAGCCATCCATAGGTGACTTCATCCTTGCGGACTCATATCTTTAGCTTGGGGGTGTCCATGTTGTAGAAAGAGTGTAGGAAATAGAGAGCCTAAGGTTGGGTGGAATGTCCTTCGTCTGCAGTCGATTCATGTATATTTCCATTAAGATAAGTGTTTATGGTTAATTGTAATTATTTTGACTTAATGTTTTTAAGTTATGAATGGAATGATGTTTCACATGCATAAATGGCTATGCATCTATAGTTGGGGTGTTATCGTTAATTGAATGAATAATTATGTTTGCATAATCCTGCTTGGTCATGATTGCATGCATTAACACATTCCAAACATGACAATAAGATTTATTGTATCAAAGTTGTTGCAAATGTGGATGAGTTCAAACTAATTATATGGATAGGAATATTATCAAAGTGGTAATGGAGATAATTCCAAGTTAGTGGAGAAATTTGAAGTGCCCCACCACCTTAGCAATGTACAGGGTTGGTTGGGTAGGCTACAAAATGGTATCAGAGAAAGAGGTTGGGCATAAATTTTTTATTTCCATAAGTACCCCATATCCTTAGTAGTTACAGAGGTTATTGGGTACATTACAATGATAATGAAGTGAATACATGGTTGTAGAATTTTTTTTTCATAATTTTTACATTGTTAACCTACTTTCTAGTACAAGGTGTCCTTGCTAGCCTTCTCACTAGAACAAGGGAACCACTACAACAATGAGCCTCTTGTTGTCCATTTCCATTTCCATCACCTCAAGGATAGCCATTGTCACTACCTAAAATTGTGTGCATGTATGCTTGTCCTTTTAAAGAGTCATTCCTCAATAGTTGGCAATTATTAGATATTTTTTATGATGTGATTAATTATATAGCAAGCCATCCCCTTTTAATATGTTTCAACACTGGATCATGATAAACCTAGTATTGATGTATTTATTTATTTTTAAATTAATTTTTCATTAGCTAAACATAGCAGTCGATTATAATATTATGTGTGATACAAATGAGAGGCTTACAACATTAAGCCTCTAGCTATCTTAGCCAACCATGTGTCTTAGGGTACATTAACTCCAAAATTGAGGCTATAGAATAAATACCAATAACTTTTTAATAAATTTGACAACATGGAATCTCAAGTAATTTACCAAAATACTTGAAAAGTATGGCATATAGATCTAAATTAATGATCTTAAAATATGAAAATACCAATATAACTAATTTTTCAACTTGGCATATCAAGAAATTTGTTTGTTGGGTTGTGCTCTAGTGACAACTTGGAGTGATTATTATGAGAATGAATTGAGTTCAAGTTATGGTGGGGATGCTCCTCCTCTATGGGGGATATGTTAGATGTGGTTATTGATTATATTGATTAGTGTTGATGTAGCCTTTAGGCAATTATGTATGTCACTAACAAGGTATCAATGCCCTATTCTTCACTTAAGTGTATGAGGTGGGATGGGTCAAACTTATTTTAAATTTTACCATACATAAAAAGACTTGAAAGGTGTGGCATGTAGACCCACATTAATTATCTTAAAATTTAAAAATAGGTGTTGTAGTAAAGATTTTCTTTGTTACATTATAAAGGCTTGTGATGTGACTTTTACCCTCCCAATAGCTAGTGATAGTTAGTGATTGTGGACATCAAAGGCACTCTATCCATCCTTCATGTGTACAAAAATTGAAAAGATATCCCAAATATCATCTTCATTCTTTTAATCTTGACCACTAGATATCAAGATAACAAAACGATTCAACTATTGCATACTTATTTCATTGATAAGTGTCAATTTCAATGCAGCTTTTATTGACTTAACTCAACCCTTGAAGTAAGTGAGATCTATTGAGAGGGCATATCAACCCATACCAAGTGAGCCATGTTGATGGAAACATCTACTTCTATAGAACCTCTTAGTTGTTCCTTCCTTGTGTGGGACTCAATTGGCATTGCATGGCCCATCCTACAAGTGCCCATCAAACATTATTAGGGATCAAGCATTATGACCACCTTCCTAGATCTTTAACTCTCCCCTAGTTGGTATTGGAAAATTTTAATTCAATGAGGACAAAGAAACATCTAATATCAAACTAGGAACATACAAAATGAAACATGCACTAGATAAATAATGTCTCACTTACACTCTAGTTCGTTTCAAGAAAAATACATTAACACAACTTTGAATGGATTCAATAAAGTATGACTTTTTTTGTTATAGTACATGATACTTTGATTATTGAAAAGAAATAATTTGATTACAAAAAAGAAGACTTAAAATGAGATAAATTTCATTGCAATAAATATAGAGACTTTGAAAAAATAATGTCATTGTAAGAAAAGAGAGACATAAAAGAAAGGGGTTACCTCAACCGGTTGTCACCAATATTGTTGGACATTTGCCATCAGGTGTCTAGTTCAAATCTCTTATATGAGGTTACTAATTTATGTTAGTGGGTTTACTAGGGATGCCATTCACAAGTGTGTGGAAGCATCCTTTGGGTTTCCCTACTTGGATTTTCTCCGAGAAAATACAATCTAATGTTTAAGGAAAATACCCATGCACAAAATAAAATAATGTAGAAAGAATAGGGGAAAATATAAAAGGAACTAGGAACTTCGTGCTACATGGGTTACCATCCACTTTGTAACATTTTCAATGTATTATATTCTAAAGAAATAAAAACTCAAAGCTGGAATCATAACTTTATAATAATAATTATAAACTACAAGGAAGTGATGTAGGTGCATTGAGAGTATGGTTACAAGTAAGCCAAAGAAAACCCAGGATGATGATTGATGATGATCTGAGGGGAGTAAAAGGTATAGTATGGTTACAAGTAAGCCAAAGAAAACCCAGGATGATGATTGATGATGATGCAAGGGGAGTAAAAGGTATAGGTATGAAGACATGTGATGGAAGAATGGTTGATGAACCATGTACAAGAAAAGGTTTCCTAGAGAAATGAAGCATATAGTGTCTGGTGACCCATGTATTTTGGTGGATGGTAACCTTTTATATGGACTTCAACAATGTTTATGTTTTACAGGTACAAGATGAAAATTAAAGAAGATCAATGATGAATAATGAAGAAGACCAAAGATCACAGAAGACAGAAGAAGAGAGAGAGCAATGAATACAAAGAGCATAGAATATGAAGATGAGTCCATTTCAAAGGACATATGAAAAAGAGAAATGATTGACCGCAAGTATTTGTTAAGGGGGGGGTATGAAGGAATAAATCATACTTGTTATGTTTAATGAATAAATTAAATGATGGCTTTGTAATGATGTATACTAATTCTAGAAGTCTATGTGATAATTAGAGATCGAGAGGAATGAGAAAATTTAGGGATGGAGATCTATTGAGATATTCATGGAGATATTGTGGAGAGAATTATGGATATAGTTATGCATTTGGTCTGAACGGAATATATAATTTTGACATAGTTGTTATGGTCACCTATGGTTATATAAAGGGACCATTTGTACAATAAAAATACACACAGGAGTGGTTGATTAATATAATTTCCCCTTTGGAGTTTCTTGAGAATAATTTCTTGGTGTTCCTTGCTTTGTATATTGGTGTGTTTATTTGGTTGATAGTTGTTGTATTTATCAGGGAGTTAGGTAGTCCACGTTGACTTGGGATATTGTCCATTTGGCGACCCTTCAGGTGCATTATACAATAGAATAGAGTATAAAAACAAAGTCACAAATAATTATTTAACCCTAATTTTTATTCATTTTCCCCCTACTTCAATTAAATAAAAGGGTATTTGAATAATGCATAAAAATTAGATGATACATCTAGTTCTTCAATGTCCAACTACATAGGATTTGGGGACTTACAATAATAAAAACAGAACTTAGTTCATTGTGTTGTAATGCATTCTTCATTTTGAGATTTATGTGTTGATGGGATGTCATGGTTGGTATTTCTCATTGATTTGTGTGCAACAATGATTGGTGCAATTTTGGTTCACCATGCACTATTTTTTTGTGCCCCTCTTCACCTTCCCAAAAAGTGTCGGTGTTCTCCACTTTGTCCTCATGTTAACTCCTCCACTTGCCTACAGTATTGCACACCAACCTAGGAATGGAATTGCTTATATTGTTCCTATCTATGTTTACTGCTCTGAATATGTTTTTGGTAACACTTGTGGATTAGACACACATTAAGGTGGATTATTTATAGCATTGGTTATTTGGGACAGTTATTTTCAAAGGAATTTCAACTTGATGATTTTTTGAAATACGATATCTTTAGAGGTTCTACATATGTTTTTTTTTGGATTTGTCGTACCTATGCATATAGGGTTTTTTTGTGTGTGTTGTCTCCTTTCACAACTCTAGCCCTTCTATGAGTATTTCAAATGTTGAAGCTTCGTGTTGGATGTTGAGAGAAATTAGTGTGATGTTGAGCATTGTTGTTATAACCTACTTTGATGCATAAAGGTCGAGAAACAATGAGATGAAGTCTCCTTGACCATAAGAAGTTGTTCATTGGCCATTACAATCACCAATCACGCACTAGTAAAAACACAACGGGTTCAACGGGGATAGTTAAAGTCCATGACTACCTCATGCCAAGATCTTGTCCCCCATTTGGATATATAATCTCTGCTTAGACTAATTGTGGGTAGTTACTAGCTATCACAAATGTGATTGCAGAGGTCCCTGCAAACTCAAAAAACATACGTAAACTTCCTAATTGTGTTTAATATATGATAATTCATTATGGAAAACAAAAATAAAAACTCAACATTACACACCTTCAATGTAGTTATAAGTGTGCAATTCAATAATAAAAATGCCCACGAAGATAGTTATGGTTGATGCCATGATGGACTTGCTACAACCAAATCCAAAAATTTAATCCTAAGAATAAGAAAAACTATTATGGTTGATGATCCCATGATGGAGTTTTCAATCCATATGTATGGAGGTGCACAAGCTTACTACAGAATAGTGTCATGGGTCAACAATTACTATGATTTATTTTTCTTTCTCAATTTAGATTTGAGAATTGTTTCGGGTTTATATACTCCAGGAAAAATAGATTGAAATTTTTGTTAAACTAACTTAGCTTAAATAAGGCGTGATAGAGATTTTATATCTTCCAAGTTAGTTTTGTGTCATTTATTTAATAACATATAGAGTGGAAGCAGAAATGCACAATAAAATTAATGGAAATTCATTTTTTTCGCCATCCTATGTTCAAGGCATGTCTTCTCTCAAATTAGTTTTTATGTTTTCATCACTATGGACATTACTTTATAAACTTTGTTAAACTAACTTAGCTTGAATTATAATGATAACATGAATACATAAATAAAACCAAGATTGCATTCATAATGAGAAAGCAAAATCTTTCTTATACATGGTTACAAGCTAGTCGAGTCAATCCACTTTATGAATGTGGGATAGACTCAGAAACACACTAAAGTGAAATAAAGCATAAAAGCATAAAATAACCTAAAGTTGAAGTGACTTTATTAATGCTTATAGCTAATATCTAATTGACCATTACAATCTAATATTTACTTTAACACACTCCCTTAATGGTCAATCTACTAACTATTCCAAGTTTATCCTACAATTTTATATATTTCTAGGACCCAAAGACTTGGTGAAAATGTATGCAGTTTGGTCCTCTGTGGTACAACACTGCAGCTCAATACATCCATCCTCTACAAGTTATCTGATGAAGTGTAAATGTATCTCTTCATGCTTGGTACGCTCGTGGAAGACTAGATTCTTGGCTAGTTTGAGCATCCCTTAATCGTCACAAAATAATGGTGTTGGCTCTTTATGTTGCATCTTCATCTCTAAAAGCATCCTCCTTAGCCAAACTACCTCACATGTTCCTTTCACTACTCCTCAATATTCTTCTTCTGTCAATGAAAGGGATACTACATATTGCTTCTTGTTGTCCCATGTGATTTCACCCATGTCAAGGCTACATACATATCTAGAAGTTGATTTTCTATCATCCAAACAACATGCCCAATATGAATTTGTATACCCACGCAGCCTAGGGTATTTTCTTCGGTTGTACATAATGCAAAAATCAAGTGTCCATTTCACATATCTTAACACTCTCTTCACTGCAATCCAATGCTCTACCTTTAGCATTGTCGTGAATTTGCAAATGATTCTCATAATGTAATTGAAATTAGGTCTAGTGGTTGTAATATATATATATATATATATATATATATATCAATCTCCTCACTAGCTTCTTGTAGAATAACTCATTAACTACCCTAGAGTCAGTGTTGGTTGAAAGCTTCATCCTTTTCTCCATAGGTGTAGACAATATTTTGCAATATGTTATTTTGAATTTGTCAAGAAAACTCCTAGCATATTTTGTTTATGAGATAAAATGTTGCTACCTGTTTTCCAAACTTCTACACATATACAATAATATAAGAGGCCTAGATCAGTCATGTTAAAATATTTACTCATATTGGATTTAATATTTTCAATAGCATTTGCCTCACTACTTATAATAATGATGCCATCCACATAAATGACTAGTATAATGATATAATTGTCAATGCTCGCGACATATAGATCAGAATCTAAAGGGATCTATTGGAACCACTATTCATCCAAGTACTTGTCAATGTTAATGTACCATGCCTGAGGTGCCTGCTTTAGGCCATATAGAGTCTTCTTCATTCTACAAACATGATGCTCCTTCCCTAGAACCCGAAACCTATATGGTTGAAACATGTAGACCTCTTCCTCTAAATATCCATTGAGGAAGGAACTCTTCACGTCCATCTAATGGACCTTCCGACCAAACTATGCTTCCCTAGATAGAATTAATTAGATGGTGCTCATATTTCTTGTAGGAGCAAAGGTATCCTTATATTTAATGTCTTATCGATGAGAGAACCCTTTTGTGACCAATTGTTCCTTATACTTGTCAAGTGTGTCATTTTCCTTGAACTTGACCTTGCATACCCATTTGCATCCAATGGATTTCTCCCCTGGTGGAAGAGCTATGAGATCCCAAATCTACTTTTTTATCAAACTTTAATGTTTAACTAACATTGCCTTCTCCCATTCAATTCACCCTTTTTCCTCCTCAAACACTTATGGATCGTATACTTTCTAAACATT
>SNQJ01S0149705.1:11067-23055 GCA_010110895.2 Picea sitchensis | reverse complement strand
AATTAATTTAGCTATCAAATTAGGTAAAGCATTGTATGATTGATTCTTTTTATATAAAATAGTTTGAAAATTTATATTGTAAATTTTAATAATCAAATAATAAATTTTACAAATAACGATTCTAAAATTAAATATTAAAAACAAATAAAATATCTATATCCAAATGATAAAATTTAAAATTTAATAAAATATCTATATTCAAATGATAAAGTTTAAAAAGAGTAAAATTCAAAATTGTTCCATCACTTTATTATTACATCGTACATTTCTATACATACAAACAAATATTTATTCGATTTTTAATTAATATTCATATAAAAAAATAGATGTGTCATACACCTTTTCATTCGATTTTTAATTAATATTCATATAATTTTTTTTAATATTAGATGTATGGTACAACTTTTCTTTTTCTTTAAGATTTATTTATTTATTTTTGAATTATACATATTATTTTAACTAAATAAAGGTTTGCACACTTAAATTGAACAATTTTTTCAATGATTTTAATAAAGAAAACATATAATTATGACATAAAATAAATTATTTAACTAAAATTATAATTTTTTAGTTAAAAAATTTAAATAAATTTTATTTTAAAAATGGAAGAAAATTAAAAAATAAATATATCTATATAAAATTTTAATAATAATTAATCTAAAAAAACTTATATATAAATTATATATATATATATATAATTGTATATATATGAAATTGTTATGAAAAATAAGCTTGTATCTTGATTTCATCACTTTGTCAATAAATAAAAAAATCTTATCATTGTTAATATTTGATCTCTAAACATGCACTATGTATTTTATGAGTGTTCATACAACAAATGCTCATAGAATACCCATAAACTTATGGCATTTTATTACTGTTCATACAACAAATACTCATAAAACGTGGATATGATTAATGGACTTCATACCACATTTCAAACTATCATATGAAGCAAATCTTTTAAAAAACTTTAAAATATTTTTTACATTTTCATTTGATTAATAAATTTCATAAAAAACTATCAAATCTTTTAAGAAAATTTAAATTTTTTTTTACATTTTCATTAAATCACAAGCTAATTTTCAAATAAATTTATAAGTGTTCATACAACAAATACTCATAAAATACCCATAAAACTATGGCATTCTATCACTGTTCATACAACAAATACTCATAAAAAGTGGATCTAATTAATGGACTTCATACCACATCTCAATAGAGCAAACCTTTTAAAAAACTTTAAAAGATTTTTTACATTTTCATTTGATTAATGGACTTCATATCAAAACTATCATATGGAGCAAATCTTTTTAAAAAATTTAAAAGATTTTTTACATTTTCATTAAATCACAAGCTAGTTTTCAAATAAAAAATCTTAGTAAAAAATATATATTTAATTAAATATGAATTTCTAATTAATATACATAATGAAATTTTAAATACTTATATGTAAATTTTATTTTTTCTAAATTCCAAATTATTGTGATTAATTAAATGTCAAAATTTTCGATTACAATTATTAATGTAACTAATTAAATGTCAAAATTTCCTATTAGAATTATTGAACTTATTAAACTTATTAAAATGATTGAACTTTTTGTAATAATAATTTTGTCTTGGAAATGACTAACTCTAAAACAAATTAATTAACAATAAATTTAAAAATTGAATAACAAAATTTAGACAATAATTAAACTTTTTATAATAATAATTTTGGAGAAGAAGTGATCAACTCTAACATAAAATAACTTAATAAATTATAAATTTAAAAATTGAATAACAAATTTTATAAACATTAAACTTTTTATAATAATAATTTTGGGAAAAAAATGATCAACTCTAATATAAAATAACTTAATAAATTATAAATTTAAAAATTAAATAACAAATTTTATAGACATTGATTTGTAAATTAAATACCCAATTCAAATAAAATATTAATATACAAATACTAAATAAAAGTTATTTTCAAATTAAATGAAATACATTCCAAACAAAAAAATTTATCCATGAAATATGAACTTTGTAAACAAAGATATTTAAACATGCATTGATTTTAATATAAATTATTGAGATTAGACTTGTGAATAATGAGGACTATCAATAATTACCCTAGACTTGATGAGAGGATTATGAATAAGTACTCTGGAGCAAAGTAATTAATGATATATATTTTAATGTTTATAAATAATGAGTGAAAATTAAAATCTTTTCATCATTAAATTATGAATTAGCAAAAAAATACCTTTTATAAAAATAATTAATATTGTATATAATGTAATATATACCATTGAATTTTAAATAATCTCACATCCAATAATATATATTCTACCATATATAACAATAATTACTATAAGGTAATTATAGTACCTACTATTTAATATTTATAAAACAATTACTAATCGAAACTTAACTTGGATTTGTGATAAATGAATCTCAAGATATTCATAGATTCAGATTTGTGTTTAATGGATGTCACATATGCATAGATTTGGATTTCTGCTCAATGGACCTAGACATGCCCATATATTGCTTCAAGTACTAACATTGATATCAATTAATGTGACTAGACTTGTAAATAACTAATGTGACTAGACTTGTAAATAATGGGTCGTGATATGTTCATGTTGTGCTTCAAAAATTATTATAAAACCACAAGCTTGATTCATATGGGAATTTATGATTATTATGATTAAAAGTTTTTAGATATATAAATGAGAATTTTATCATTTTAAATTTAAATTACAAATTATATTTTATATAATAAAAAAATTTAATTTAAAATAAAATTTAATTTTTTTATAAATTAAATAAAATTTTAATTTAAACGCAATGTTTATATTTATATTTTAAATTAAATTAAAAAATATTATAAATTTATTTCAATTCATAATTTATATATGTTAATTCTTTGTTCTTTGTGGTTTTGAACTTATATATTTAGGGTTTTGAAATGGAATAATACTTTTATTTGGTTTTTATCTTTTTTATCCAGAATAATCTAGTCTCTTCGGATTTAAATTATTTTTGGCTTCTTCAACGCGTTTAGCAATTGGACATCTAAAATGAGGCGAGTCACTTTTTACTTTGATTCAATTTTAATTTTAGGTAAAGATATTTATATATGTTTTATTTATTTTAAATTCCATAAGTAAAAGTTGATTTGAGAGATAAAGTTAATCCTTAATAATAATTGTTACATATTTTTTCTCTTCTTTTCAATATGAGCACTCCACCACTTATTCCAAAAACTTGTCCTAACAAGGGGAGGCCCCCCAAAATCACCCTAGATATCCTTTATGATTATATGGAATCGGTAGAAAAAAGAAGAGAAGAGAGAGATGCCAAAATCCAAATAGAGTTAGAAACATTAGAAAAAATGAGTGAATAAAGAGACTTAAAACTCCAAATAGAGCTAGAGGCAATGATTGATAAAAAAATTAAAGATACCATTCAAGCTCAAATAGAGGATAGATTCTTAGGGTTCAAGAGTGAATTGCAGGCAATTAAGGATAGAATTCAAGAAATGGAAAAATATAAACAATCAACTCAAGAAGGAGGGGTCAAAGAAAATCACAACTTGACAGATAGGATTAAAGAGCTAGAAGAAAAACTAACCAACAATTTTACCCTCACTAATATGGAAAAAAAATTGGATATCATACCCATCAAAGAGGAAATATAGGAAGGAAGACCTCATTCCCGAAGGAAATATAACATACTTAGTAAATATCCGAGCTTAAAAGGGTCAGGAATATTTATAAATGAAGACCTCATTCCCGAAGACCAAGCTGAATTAAGGAAGGAAGTTCAAAAAGTAAAAGAAGCCATGAAAGAAGGAAAATGGGCAATAATTAGAAATCGAAAAGCTATTGTTAGGGATAGAGACCACAAGGATAATAATAAATAGGAATTTGGGACACTCGGGATCCTTTTTTGGAATTGTCGTGGATTTCCATGGCGCAAAGGTACAATGATAAGTTGGATCCCGAGTGATATTGATATTATATGTCTAGCTGAAACTTGGGAGCATGAGGAGTCTAAGGTCCCTAACATGGAAGGATTTGTCTTGTGGTCAGCATGGAACAAAATATCCCATCGTAGAGGCATAGCTTCTTATATTAGAAAGATCATTTCTTCTCACATTCAACTTCATAAGATTGACCATCTTAATCAATACATTTGGATATAAATTTCAAAACTAATGCTAGGAAGATGTATATAGCAATTTGTTATTTTGCACCTATCAATTCTACTTTTTATAAGAAAAATAATCCAGATAAAAAAATTCCCTATAATAATTTAGAACAAGATATTTATAATTTGAAAAATGAAGGTAATATACTCTTGCAAGGAGACTTTAATTCTAGGAGTGCAACTAAACAAGCTACTCTTTTAAGTAATGACTCCAACCATAATCATTTATGGCTAGATGAGCACCTTGTTTTATCTAATAGCTACAAAAGAAGCTCTGAAGATCTAATTGAGAATTTGTTTGGTACTGAGTTGGTCAAGCTCTGTAGCTCTCAAGACCTAATAATTTACAATGGAGTAATGAAGTGGCCAAACTCCAACTAGATGACTTGTATTCATGGGCTAGGTAGTAGTGTTGTAGATTATGTGATATATGATATCTCCGTTTCCAACCAAATAACAATTTTTGACCTTTTAAATGACCATGAGCCTGACTCTGATCATAAACCTTTAACCCTAACTCTAAAGTTTTCCATGCATAGGAGCACCATTGAAGAGAATTTTGATAATCAAAGGAATTTGCGCTTTGACAAAAGTAAAATTGAGATTTTCTGAAAGGATTTAAATAGTAAATTAAACCTCCTAACTTATAAGGACAACATTGAAGAACTCTATCATAATTTTACAGCTACCCTTTCCACTTCTATTAACAAGTTCTCTTTCAAGGTGTCCTATAAAAAAAAAATAGAACGACCAATCTTTAGTATGATAAAGAATGTAAAATTGCTAGGAAATCCATTAGGGATGCTTCTAATGATCCCTTAAAACTCGATAAGATCAAAACATGCAAAACCCTAATTAAAAGGAAAAAATGATACTATATCAATAAAAGGCAAGAGCAACTTTCACAACTATACAAATTGGATCCTAAGAAGTTTTGGAGCCAAATTCTAAAACACAATACTAAAGAAAATAATAGGATTCCCTTAAGGGGCCGAAATTCCTACCTTAAAAGTCTTTACGAGTTCCCTAATGCCATGGACACCATTCCTATTGTCCCTACAAAGGAAGAAGTTTTTTCTTTTGATGACAAAGAGTTCGGGGTTAAGCGGCTCACAAATGGGCAAGCTAAGGACATTGAAGGCTACCAAGCTAAAATTTTTAAAATCGGAGGGTCAATGATAAAAGTGTCTCTCGAGTTGAGGGTTGTTGCAATAAGGATGTATGAGAACATTATTGTTAAGTTTAAAAACACTGAGGGTTGGTCAAAAGAGATTAATTGGAATATCAGAGTCAAACAAGGTTGTCCCTTGTCCCCTACCCTTTTTGGCATATACATTGACAAATTAGAAGAATGCTTGGAAAAATCAGGTTGTGTCGACCCTACTCTCACTAGTATAGTCATCATTTTTCTTCTTTATGTCGATGATATCGTTCTTACGGCAATGAGTCCCCATGATCTTGAAAACCAACTAAGAATCCTCAAAGATTTTTGCTCCAATATGGGTATGGTTGTTAATACTGATAAGACTAAGGTCATGATTATTAAATCCAATAAGATCCCTTATGATACCTTTGTATATGAAAACAACAAATTGAAGGAAGTGACTTCATACAAATATCTATGAATTGATATTCACCACAAGCTCAATTGGAATTATAGCATAGAGAAAATGATTATTGGGGGAAGGAAAACCTATTATGGGCTTGGAAACAATTGTAAATCAGTTGATCTTTAGAGTTGGGATAAGAATAAACTCCTCTTTGAGACTCTTGTTACACTTGTTATTCTTTATGGATGTGAAGTCTGGGGCTGTAGTATCTCTCGTAAATCCTGGAGAAAGATAGAGCAAATACAAAAGAATTTTATAACCTATAATCTCAAAATTAAAGGAAATACACCCTATTGCATCCTCCTCTTAGAAAGAAGCCTCTCCCCCATTGAGATCATGGCTATGAATAGATCCCTAATGTATAAGAACAAGTTAAACAACATGGAAGACAATAGGCTACCTAAAATTGCTTCAAAATCAAGTCATAACCACCATTGACTCAAGCGAGGATGACATAAAGACGTTCGGTCTTGGATAAACTATTGGTGAATCATGAAAGAAACCATTTTGTAGAATAAAGATACTATTAAAAAAAACGTCAAATCAAAATTTAAGGAGAAAATGTGGTGTGATAAAGAGTTAGAGGAATAAATAAAATTAAGGTATTATAAAGATGTAATTAACCCTAATCTAGAATATCAAAACTATCTATCTATTTCGCCAAGGGTAAAGAAAAAAAAAAAGCATTGCTAAGATAAGAACACATTCTCACGAGCTCCATAGTGAAACTGGGCATTGGTCAATTCCTAAAACACTATGGGATGAAAGAGTGTGTCACCTTTGTGACACTAAAAAGGTTGAAGAGGAAAAACACTTTCTCTTAGATTGTCCAGCCTATACCCATATTAGATCTCATTTTCAAAATATTTATCATAGTACCAACCTTCCTAACCTCTTAACTCAACAAAAGTATGGTGATCTTGGAAATCTTCTCTTAATGCTTTTCAAGCACAGAAACAAAATTCTAAAGAATCACAAGTAATCACTTACCCTCTTAAGGTCCGATAAACCAATTCGGTCTTAGTGGACATTAATCATCATCATCAAAATATGCATTTGTATATTCATGGTTTCTCATATATGTATGATTATACAAATATATTTCCATTTTCACCATCAACCTCTTAAGCATGAAGGTGGACTGTTATCCTTAACAACCACTTCCCAAATACAAATAAAGATGTATATTTATAACAGTTATATTTAAAAGTGAAAATATGTATTTGCATATCATTATAATAGATATAATAATATTTGTAAATAAGATATTAGTTTTATAAAAAATATTAGGGTTAAATATAATTTATGTTTTAATTTTAAAAGTTTTTTTTCAAAAAAGAAATAAATTGATTTACTTAAAATTTTATAAAAAAAATATAGAATCCTTGAATTTTTAATACTTTTATTAAAAAATATACCAAACATTTTATAGTTTGTATATTAAAAAATTATCAAAATTTCAACCTTTGAAAATAATTTTTTATTTTTAAAATTATATTTTTACTCACACTCCACAATTTATATTAAAATTAAAAATATTTTAAATAAAAAAAAAAAAATTCACTCCTAAAATTATCCCTTCTTTGTTCATATTTTTATTCACACCGTACAGTCCATATTAAAACTAAAAATACTATTTTCATCATAAATAAACCCGAAGAGAATCGTTGCAAGACAATATCATTAGGTCGGACTGAAGCTGTCGTTGTCTGGAGTCTGGACCGCTAATTGAGGTCTACTTCGAGTTAAATTTAGACACGTTTCCGATGTGTTTGCAAAGGACGTCACGATTCCCGAGCTGGTTTAGATTACTGATACTTTAATATTATAATATTTTCCGAACGTATGGTCTTTAATGAATGAAAAAATGGGAGTGGTGATATGAGAGTAATAGTAAAAGCAAGAGAACTCTAAGAGCGTTAGAATTTTACATTTAAGTAGATTGTTTATTATTAATAACTTTGTAAAAGAAATGATTAAATTGTTTTATTATTTTTTTAATAGATTTTAAAAACGGAATATCCAATTCAAATTTCATAAAGTATGGTTTTGAATGTCAATGCTAGATTTAAATAAAATCCTTATACATGAAAAGATCTAAACAATAACTATTTTAAAAATTGATACGAGTATTGAATTAAATTTTAAAGGAGAAAAAAAATGAGAATAGAAAAAAGGAGTGTTGGAAACATGTCAACGGATTTTCTCATGCGTTCAATGTTAGGAATGAGCATGCATGCAATCTATTTATGAATTGTTTGTGTAATTATGTGATCTATTCATGAAGAGTTTGTGTAATAACTCACTGATAGATGTTATGTATACTAGCATACTCATAGAGGTGACAATGGGATGTGGAGTGCAAGGTGTGTAGAGAGCAAAGTGTGTGTGAGGAGAGGATGATTCTATGCCTCAGATTCACTATTGTAATTCACCCTTGAATAATAAGAATATGCCTCACTATTGTAATTCACCTTTGAATAATAAGAATACCGAGGGAGGTGAGGTTTTCTTAATAAGTTAAAGGGGACTTTTTAAAAGGTGAAAGGGTGGTTTAATAAAAAGTTTTTTAAGATTTTTTAAAAGACAAAAACATTTTAATTAAAGTTTATATTTCTGAGGTTTAACCTTAAATATAATAAAACTCCTTTACTATAAAAGGGCTTGATTCTATAAGTATTGGTGTGGACGATTTCTTTTGTTAATGGGGAAATTGAAGAATTCTAAGTTTGAGGTGGAGAAATTTAGCAGTAAGAATAGCTTTGCGCTATGGAATCTCAAGATGGGGGATATTGTAATGTAGCCCAAATTTCACAAATATTTTTTTTTAAGGGAACACTATCGTCTAAAATGCACAACAAATTTCGTGACACAATGAATAATTGAATCTTAAACTAGTTAATGTATATCTATGTTTGGAAAATTACAATTGTCATAACTCCTTCTAAAAGGTTTGCAAGGGATCTTAAGATCCATACACCATTTTCCACTAGGCATTGCTTCTAGCATTATCAATGTAATTGTTAATATAATAATGGCTAGGCATGTGAAGGTCCATAGCCTAGGCCTAGCTTGTGCAGCCCACTCATATAATTCCTAGCTATATTACTAAAACATATCACAAGGCACTTATAAAATGCAAACCTATACACCATACTCTAACTATACTTTATGTGATTCATACTTGAACACTAGCATACATTGATAAAGGGCCTAGGTCCTAACCACCAAATCCTAACTTCCGCACTAGGAGTTTGGTGAAGTTCCAAACCATTTCTAACATGTTGAAATAAACTTAGATTAAAAACATATAGTTGGAACCCTGTTTACATATAACCCTGGTCTGCATCAACCATAACTTTTGGCCTGTACAAAAATCGACAAGCATTAACGAACCAACCATCGGATAGTCGAATCCTAGCTTTGGGCATTAACTTTTTTGTAGCCATTAATGGTGGTAGGTTTCCTTGGTTTCCAGGTCTGACATTCTGTAGGGAAGAGATACTACGGGCTTGCCACCTCGACTGACTTCACATGGCAATGAGAGGTTGGCGTACCCTCCATCCTTCTCCACTATTGGGAGGCACACAGTGCCATTACCCTTCGCATTTGTTTCATTCAATTTTGTTTATCTGTGTTTTACTCCGTGATGGTAGAGTTATGCAACTGTGGTAGCATGGTATTCGTGGTATTGCCAATGTCTTTGATAATCTTCTCAGCTCTCTGGTTAAGACTAATTGCAAGGCACTTAGCCTGTTTAGTTTTCAACATGGAGGTTACTGTCTTTTCAAAACTTACCCTCATCTCGTACACAATATGCTCCCTCCCTCTGTATATCGTATTCCTATGCCTGTTGATTTCAATAGGGTTTTGCATTTGCGTCTGGAAAGAATACGTTCCTCTATTTAATAGAATTTAACCGAGAGATTGTTATAAATGTACTCTCTATGCTACGAGAGCTCTGAGTCCTGAATCTTGATTTATATTATGCATTTCTTTTTAGTATTTTTCTATGTTGGTTGAGCTCTGTGTAATTTCTTTCCATGGGTGCGTAATACGTTTACTGTGTTGGGTCGAGCTCTGTATAATTTATTTTCATGTGTGTGCAATACGTTTACTCTATTGGGTCGAGATCTATATAATGTATTTCTATATGTATGCAATAATTTACCGTGTTGGGTCGAGCTTTGTATAATGTATATTCCATATCCCCAGTCTTCGTTATGTCGATACCGCGTTAAAGGGATCACTGTGTAAGTTTTCCATGTCTCGTTTTTATTATCATGACACTATGTTTCCATATCTCATTCTATTATAATGATACTGTGTTTCTAGGGTCCTTTACACAATACAAAATCATGATTGGGTTCTAGGATTCCTTTTCAAAACTATCGTTCTTCCAGACCGTAAACCTTCGGGTTACTCTCAGTTCACCTGTGGTCGGAAACCCTAAACCCTTGTAATTTTTGGTTTGGTTTTGGGTCTGTACAATGGCGTAGCCCCGTGTTCTTTTAAATATATTTTACTGTATAAGCATTTTTTTTTGGCAGCTCACTATATAAGCGTTAACTTACTATGTAATGGGAAGTGTTTAATTTAAACTTGTCGATTAGTCCCATACTTATCCTTTCATTCAACCAAAACCATGTTTAAGTTACATTCTATAAATTAATAATTACCCTATAATTTTATGAGGTAAAATACTCTCGATTTGTTGAAAGGTAAAGATGTTCTTCGAAAGGGATTATGTGTGTTGTTTTGAAAGAACAAAGGGTGCCTTTGTCGGGAGGACAAAGTTGCTCGATTACTACTAAACTCTCGTGACCATTCGACAAAAACCCATTGTAGATGCTTGCTTGGTTAAACATTATGATTCCTCAAATTCAAGAAAGGACATACCTGTTACTTTCATGTATTGGATACCTTGTCGTTGGTGGGGCCAAGCTCGAAGCAATTTAAATTGTTATGTGTACATAAAAAAAAATACTCACACATAGTCGTATCCCACTCTATCTTCTTGTTAAATTTATGCATGTTGTGTTATCATTTATCTTTGTTAGATCTCATCGTGTATTGAATAATCGTTCTCTGTTTAATTAATTCATTACAGTAATGGGTCTTCTCTTGTACAAACTATTTGAAATAATAGTTGTAGAATTTGTTAAATTCATTTTCCTACGTCTGTCATAAAGGGACTCTGTTTATAATGATTATCTCGCAGTATTTGGCCATCTGTAAGATATTTAATCCCTCTTTCCAAAGTCCTATTCTATGGTTATTATAACTCATTTATGTGGGTATCCATTTTACTTTATAAACCCTTTCACTTTATCAATTTAATTCCTACAGGTTATCAAAATTTATGTTCTTAAATGAAAGATTTACTTATGTTTCTGCTTGCACAATTGTTAATATTTTCACAAGTATAAGCAATGATGATGGGTCCCTTTTTGTCTTGTGAGGGAACCCATCAGGTGAACAACGCACTCACTCCCCTCCTTTATCTTGGATTGGTGGCTTTGCAAGTTGGCAAGGATGCTTCTTTCAACATCGAACCCCAAGTTAAGTAATTTCAATTCTTTACTTTGTTGCAAATTTAGTAATTTCGTACTTTAATAATTTACTAAAATTCATTTATCTATTTGTTATAGGGTTGGGAGGTACCCCATACACTTGGCGAGGTACTCTGCCTATTCATAAAAGGTATTTGGTTTCCATCTTCTTCCACCAATCCTTGCGAGAATTCATAGACAGTTTTATATAGTTTGTTTTATATTTATATTATCTTAGGTAGAGAGTTTTGTTTTGAAAACAAAAATGTTTGTGGAACTCTTGGGTCATATGGTACCCCAAGTGTAATGTTTGTATAATGACATATTGACTATAATATTTACTTTTGCAAGAAAATACGAAGTCTATTGTATGAACAAGCTTTTTGGGTAATAGATGTAAATAAAGAATGTACTTGGACTTTTATTCTTTCCACCTATTCTCACCATGATAGTAGACAAATAACAATACAATCTAATTTTCTTTATTTTCTCCAATAATTTATTTTGTACAAATTCAAACAGTAATCAGAATATAGATATTTATTGGCCAATAGGCATATACACATAGTTTGTTATTTATTTCTATATGCATATATATATATATATATATATATATATATATATAT
>SNQJ01S0149705.1:0-11008 GCA_010110895.2 Picea sitchensis | reverse complement strand
TTCAAATAAACATTATTACCAATATCATTATACTATATCAAGCCATAAAATATAACATGGCTATACAATCTCTTTAAACATATTTCACTTATGTGTATACAAGCCAAACATATTCCTAACAGATAACAACCATAGATTTAACATCAATAATGAAATTCATAGCTGAGATACATATATGAATAAGATGGTGTTGGAAAACAAAATGAACAACCACGTTCCACCTAGCCGTAGAATAAATCAACCATCGTCACTTGTCGTGATCAACCCCTAGCCTGACCATGAGTCCATAAGGGAGAATTGAATTATCCTCCTCGTCTATATTCATCATCAACATATCACAATGTTCCTTGCCTCACACTACGAGTTCTCATAAAAACAAACAATTCTCAATCCTCCCAACATATTAAGCAACATCCTACCTCCCACATATATTGTATATATTCTTGTGCCTATGTATTTCATTCCTTTTCCTCCTTGGGGAAATCCAAAGCTTTACAAATCCCTGATTTTTAGGGGTTGCTAGTGGTCGAATTCAACTTCAACCACTTGTAAAAATCATCCCTGAGGTAACTCAAACCTGTATTCCACTCATGGAGTCATGGTCAACTATTTTTAACGCAACTGTTCCATTTATCTACCAACATTAATTTTATTAAAATTTTGTCTCATACATGTGTCCAATAAAAGACAACAGTTGGGAAAGTCAAATCGTTTCCCAACTCTCATCAAATAATTAATTACATAAGGGTAAAATCATGAATTTGGGTAAGCCTTTTGTGAGAATCAGGTTTCCAAAATTCCTAATAACATTATTTCGGTCAAAAGCCACCTCTTTTTGGCTAAACCATTGGATGTCAAATCAAATGGTACTGGAAAAATGGCCAAGACTGTCTTCTAACATCTTAGTCAGACAACATTTTTTTTTCGGTTATTTTTTTCGGCCGAACACTGTTTCATCCAAAAGAGTCTTTTGACTGAAACTCTTTGTCATCTGAACATTTTTTTGTCTGAAAGAACCTTTCAGCCGAACAAATGGTTTATATATTATCGGCAGATCCCTCCCCTCATATTTTTTTCAAATTGTTGATAATTTTTAGGTGATAGCGTTAGGTGATAGGTTTTAGGTACTGGAGGAATTTGATGTCGGTGGAAGTTGGTGCTGCGAGCACACGTTGGTGTAGTGGGCGGACATTGGTGCTATGGGTGGGTGGTCCAGGTAATTTATAGTTTTGAATTGTTTTAAATTTTTTGTTTTAAATTGTTAGTGTTAGTATTAGTTTATAAGTTTGACAGGGCCATATTCGGCCTTGTCCATGTACATAGATAGGCCTAAATTTGGGCCTATCTCTGTACATAGAAAAGGTTGTATTCAGCTCTGCAGGTGGGCGGTGCAGCTAATTTATAGTTTTGAATTGTTTTAAATTGTAAATGAGATAGTAGAACACATATCCCCATAAGATAGAACATGATCGGGCATATACCACATCAGTTAAGCTTAACTAGTAGTGATTCCCTATGAAATACGGGTAATGAGTAAGAACCAAGCATGTAGAGTAAGAGTATCCATGTTATATAGGTCATGATTAGCCATGTGTTCAAGCATGTTATATGAGAAAACATTCACCTACTATCTCTATTATATGCATACAAGCTAGTGATGTTACTAAGATATACATATCAATGGGAATACAACACACCATAACTCTCATGTAAGCTTTAATAAAGATGAATATACAAGTAGATAGTACAGATTGAACAAAGAGCATTCGATATCTATTCAGTACTTGATTAAGTATAAGCTTATAGACCATAAGGTTACTCATATCAAATAACAGAGAACACATATCCATAAGTAATACAGAGTATAAGTTATGTTGAATTAAAGAATAATAAATGAGAACATGTATTACGATCTTGAACAAGGAGCTTGCTAGGTATATCTATGTGTATAAATAGTTCCTAAGCTTGATACCACTCAGCTTGATTACTAACCTTGTATCTATAGTTTCTTCAACTTATATAGGGTATACTAATCCCTTATAAAGATTGGAGCTAGGGGATATTACTAAGCTCGTGATAAGAAATGTAAGATATTCACATTACACAAGCTACATAGAAGCTCTGAGTATAAGCTTGAAACATACTAGTAAACTCCATTGATTGGGAAGCTATGGTAATAGTAGTACTATGTGTATTTGATTGTTAACCTATAAGTAAGCTATGAGTAAGTACACATTGATCTCTATTACGAATCTATAACAAGAGTTTTGATTCATTGATTAGACTAAGCTAATTAGAGTTCATGATTACCACTATATCTTTACTTGCATATTCAACTAGTACTATTACCATATTCAATACAGTTCAGATCACTGAATAATGCTTACCTAATGAACACTAAGGATCAATTCTCATGAATTCCATACTAATCACATCTTTAACTGTTACTAATATGAGTGATTTCCATTACTTTCATGATTACTGTAATTAAACGGGGATAAACATGATACATAGAACTATACCCATATGAGCTTATTAATGATAGGTAACAACTTGGTATTGAAATTATCCCTATAAATGAATGATGCAAGTAATACATAATCAAGGTAACATAGGTCTGTATAGAGATTACTAAGTATATACGTAATCAAACACATACATTAACCATATTTAGAAACAAGGTATCACAGTGTATTCAACACAGAGTCATAACCCCATTGTGTAGTTAATATTAGTAATCAATGCTACTCATATTACATAAATTTTAGTATTCAATGTGTATCATTGTTCTAGTCCATGTAACTAATGGTAATGAAACCAATATTGTTTAACGTATAGGATGATCAACTTATTCCAATAAACTATACACAACTAAAGCTAACATAATACCTAAGATGTTTACACACATGTATTAATTATTCTTATTACCCATGTTTCAACCATTGTAAGATATGGCATAGCCCATTTGATAAAGGAAACACATACTATTTTACTAGTATTAGCTACGTGTAATCGATTACAAGAATACATACTTCTGTATCCAATAGGTTGTAAGCTTATATGGACCTGTATTAGACTTGAGTAAAGTGTAAGATGTGACTAGATCTCTAATCCCATGTGAGTTATAACATCACGATTATTCCTTAAGTAATGATGGAAGAAACATGGACCCTACATTAAACATAATGATACTAGTATGATTACCCTTTGCCCATACTTGCTTGAATACAAGCTATGTTATAGAGCTCATATTAGTGTAATACAAATGCTTAAACTAAACACAATGACTAGACTGTAATAATTTGGAATCCATAACTCTTAGTGGTATCGCTTACAACTTATTCAAGCTAACTAAGAAAGCTCATATTTCTTTGATTATAGTCTTGTTAATCACTATTCTTAAGTTTGTTACTAAGCTTCATTAGCCTTACATCATACTTATTATAGATATGACGTATCCTTGCAATGGTTTGTTCATTACTAGTATAACAACAACTCTTTACGTAATAAATTGATTAGGAGTTACTGATAACATAACATGCTAATTGGTTAGTAAGAATATGCTTGATTACCTTACTTTCACTCAATACTAGCTCTTATCCTAATAAGGTGTATCATGTCTCACATACATACCTGTTGTATTCATGTTCTACATGCTTTGATCATAGTAGTAATACCCTTAATAGTGCTTATAAATACCATTAGTGTTACATCTTAGCAATGTACATTGCGTTATGTTGTATCAACTTAAACAAGAGCTTATCATGCTTATTGAATAGGGTAATAATTATGCTTGTAATGATGGAAACAAGATTCATGTTATAGATAAGGTGATTCCATATCCTATGTAGTAAGTATCTAGTATTGCAGTACTCATGTTACTCTTATCACTTGCTTCTATTCACTAGTACATGTAAACACTATGACTATTCTCAGATGATTAGTAACGTTGCTGATAGTTAGGGAATTTGTATTGAAAATCTTGAATGATCACAATCATTTACAATGCTTCCATATGGAAACTTCTTTCACAGGTCATATAGGTAAATAAGAGTAAAGCTTGTTACTTATACCCATTGTATTTCATAATAAATTACAAGTGTTATAAACCTTGGTTACTGTTAGTATAGGTATGAACAAGAGCTTAAGTATGATGCTTAGTACATGTAATTATAAGCATGTATGATTACTAATACACATGGTATTTGAACAAGCCTAATATATCAATGTTTCTTGTGTTTATGATATAGCTATATACCTAATCAAGTATGATACTCCCAAATTCGGGCCTGTCCCTGTACATGGACAGGGTCGTATTTGTCCTTGTGGGCGGGTGGTCCAGGTAATTTATAGTTTTAAATTGTTTTAAATTTTTTGTTTTAAATTGTTATATTGTTAGTTTTACTAGTTTAGAAGGTTGACAGGGCCGCATTCGGCCCTATCCATGTATAGTCTCTTGTTTACAAAATTAATACTAAAATTGGCGTAAATAGATACCCTATACCTAAGTCATTTATTTATGATTTAAAACCAAAATAATCCCTTCACTGTAGTTATGAGAATGGCCTTGTCACTCATTATGATAGCAAAGTTATTGAGTTTAAAGATATTTTATAGCATAATTACCCTGTTTTATTTTTCATTTTTCTAGTTTATTTCTAAGGTCATCCTAAAGTGCTTGTGTTAGAGGATTTCATATACAATTACAAAATGATGAACACCCATTTAAATTGAATCAAACAAATGAAATTTATGACATACGAGCCATTGATAGGAAGAAAATAAAACATGCTACAACTACAACAAATATCAAAGACTTTCCTAACATTAGCATTGTAGTTTTAAATTGTGTTAAATTTTTTGTTTTAAATTGTTATAGTGTTATTTTTACTAGTTTAGAAGGTTGAGAGGGCAATATTTATCCCTTTCCATGTACAGGGATAGACCTGTATGACTTTGAGATGAATGATATTCACATGATTAAAATTGAGAATGACTCTCAAGGGTCCTAATGAAATTCATAATAAGATTTAGAGGATGCAATTCCCAATAACTGCTCAAAAGATACATAATAGTTATAGCTTAGTGTGTGTTCATGAATTTTATCTCCCTCCCCTATAACACCTGTTTATGGATCCTTCATATAAACATAGTTGCATACAATGAATTCTTACTAAGTCAAATTAAGGATTATGGTTTGCCAAATTGTGTTTTCTCTATGAAATCAATAGTTGTCATAGCACCGCATAAGAATGAATACAAAAACAGAGAGAATTTAAAACCATAAGGACAATTGTATTGATAATTAAATGGCATTGATATCACTCATTAAATGTCAAGCATAACCATACTAAAAATTTATATTAATGAACAACATATCTATAAACTAAATAACATCCATACTAGACATTAATAGTAGTGGTATAACACATTAATAACAACTATAATATACATTAATAACATCTGTACTTTTCCTATATAGGAAGCTGTAATATTCACTAAAAATGACAGTTGTTCAGTTATTGTAGAAAACCAACCTTCATCACTGTTCGCATCTGCCCTGCATTTTTTCTAGATAAACCTTGAAAACTAGGCATATAGACTAGTATAAAATTTAAATAGAGCTTATGGGTTCCATTATTCCCATCATATTCACACGTTTCTCACTTCCCTCTATAATTACAACACCTAAATGCAATAAATTCCTTAGATAAAAGCAACCAATATTCACTAATAAATGCAACAAATGCCCCATTATAAATGAAAAAAAGTTTCCATAACAAATCTGCCACCTCTCTCTCTCTCTCTCTCTCATTAGTCGTGGTTCTTCTCTCATAGATGCAGAAGTTTTAGTCCTAAATATTGTCATTTCTGATTTCACAAATCCGCACAAGAAGATTTACCTAATAACCGTAGGAAAACCAACCCCAGTCATGGTTGGAAAGTCAAAGCCCCTATGTTCAGACTGTTCTTTTCCAGTCTCAGGGGGTCCCCTAGAGGGTGTATGCTACCATCAAAACAATGAATCTGCAAAGAAATACAAGATGATTAGCACATGAAAAATCAGTCTTGAGTTGTCCATAAACAGTCAAGAGTGAGGATAAAATTTAACAAAAACTAAAAGTGTGGTTGAGATATCAGTAAGAAACTTGTAACAAAAAAATAATGAAGATGAATGAATTGAATGTGTGCCTTAGGTGAAGATAATTCAAAATAGAAGCACTTAACTAGCCACAACACTACAATAAAATTTAATCAATAAGCATCCAATGGATTCAAAGAGATAGAACAAAGCAGATTCCAACCAAATCACATGTTACCCAAGAGATTGATTGCATCATAATGAGTACCAAGTTACAGGCTGCCATAGATCTCCTTGCACACAATCATGGTAGTGGTATGGGTTTGGAAGGTGAATGAGTGAAGAGTTGTCTGATGCTACAAACTACTAAGAGAATGACATTGTCTAACAATCTAAACCCCTATCAAAACTGTACATGTAAAATTCATCTCTAAAGGAATCAATTCGCCCTTACCGCTAGCATATGAAAGAAAGAAACATGTGTCAAATTTTGTCATCCTTTACATGGCTTTACTGTTTAGAAGGATTTTTCCTCATGTTATGATTGTTACTGCTCAAACTCTCTCTACTTTGCACCTCTTAGAAATAATTCATCAACATATAAAAAAATAATCACAGGTGCATTGTTCACAACTTTGTAGTATAGGTTTGGATAAGGTTGGCAGGGTCAAATACAGACTTGTCCATGTATAGGGACAGGCCAGAATTTGGGCTTGTCCCTGTACATGCACAGGGTTGTATTCGACCATGTCAACCTTAGGTAAGGTTGACAAGGGTGAATACAACCCTGTCCATGTACATGGACATGCTCGAATTCAGGCATGTCCATGTACCTGGACAGGGATGTATTTGGCCCTATCAGCCTTATGAGGAGGTTCAGAGGGTCGAATACGACCCTTTCCATGTACACGAACATGCCCAAATTTGAGCATGTATGTGTACATGGACATGGTCATATTCAACCCTCTCAACTCCTTTCTATGTTCGTGGGTTCATTGCCAACGTTGAATACAAAATTCCCAAATCCATTTAGGCTTAGCAATTAATTAACGTAGAAAAGATTCCTTCTTCAATTGAATACTTATACATTCAGTTTGGAAATCCTAAGGTTAGTTATGAATTATAATGGCCTCTTTAAGCATACTTGTACAATAAATTTATTTCTAATTGTATAAATTCAACATTAAATTTGTACATTAAATTTATTTCTAACTGTAAAATTTCAACATTAAATTTATGTCTAGGTAATTAGTTTAGTTTCCTTTGCAGTTTTTTTTAGTTTTAATTTGTTTTACAGTTTTAGAAGGTTGATAAGGACAAATACAACCCTATCCATGCACAAGGACAGACCCAAATTATGGCTTGTGCATGTACATGGACAGGGCCGTATTCAACCCTGTCAACATTAGGAAGAGGTTGACATGGCCGAATACGGCCCTATCCATATATAGGGATAGTCTTGAATTTGGGCCTATCCTTGTACATTGACAAAGTTGTATTCAACCATGTCAACCTTAGGAGTAGGTTGACATGGCCAAATACAGACCTGTCCATGTACATGGATGGGCCTGTATTTGGGCATGTCCTTGTACATGGGCATTATCGTATTCGGCCCTGTCAACCTCCTCCTAAGGTTGAGCTCGAATATGACCCTATCCATGTACAACCAACCCTTGTTAAGTTGAATACTTATACATTCAGTTTGGAAATCCTAAGGTTAGTTATGAATTATAATGGACTCCTTGATGCCGAAAATTTATATTTAAGATTGTATTTGTACATTTAAATTTGAATTCCATACTTTACTTTTTCTTAAACTTCATTCTTTCTTTGAAAATTTGAATGTAACTTACATCACATATCACATAAATTCAAATATGAAAACTTTGATTAGTGTGGGTTTTTGGGTTTATTTTGTTTCTTGGTTAAGTACCAAGTTGGGATAATGTGTGATTTGTTTCTCTCTCGGGATGGTCCATGATACCTAGGAGTAGTTAAGAAGAGCATGATCACATTATTGATCTTCCTTGTATGCTAGGATGATAAAAGATTATAAGTAAATATCATGAGAATCATGTGGACATTTTTCCATAAAGAATAACTTAATTGTTGACTTTGTCTTGAAATCACCCTTGCTTGACTTACGCTCCCCTTAATTGTTGTGTGGGTTTTTGGTTTTGTTATTTGCTTTTACTTAAAGAAAGTTAGTCGCCTTGACTTTGGAAGAATTTAATTGTTGACTTTAGCTTGAAACCACCCTTTCTTGAGTTATGCCCCCCTTAATTGTTGTGTGGGTTTTTGGTTTTGTTCTTTTCTTCTCCCTAAAGAAAGTTAGCTCCCTTGACTTTGGATCCCCTCTCTTGACTTTTTTTTTTCATGTTGATTTTTATAATTTAACAATTAATATTTTGTGGTAAAATATTATTTGTTTAAATTATTTAATTGAGTGATTGTGACCCCTCTAGTATATTTCTTCTTGGTCTTTTCCATATTGCCATGTATCTCTTCTTGGTTATTGTTTGGGGATTCTGGTTCTCCTTGCTGGTGTGACCCTCCTAAATTTTTTGTTGGTGTCTCCCTCCTCGTCTCCTTGCTAACGCCACCCTGTGTATGTTGTCGTTCTCTTCTATTGCTGGTGCCACATGTGTATGTTGTTGATTAGTCTATTGATATTTTTCCCTAAAAGTTATTCTTGGCAATTTGTTCTAGGTGTCATGATGAGATCTGCCCTGAGGGTTTGATCAATGATCCCTTCAATCTTTTTCTGAGAATATATCTAAGAGGATAGAAACAACATATCATGTAATATCGTTTCTTGTTTTATTTTTAAGTAAAGGTTTTTTCAGTGATTGTTTTTAAGTAACTAATGTTTAGAAATTAAAATAATAATTGTTTTCCTTTAAATTTTAACATGTTACACATAGATTATCTTAAAAATTACCTTCTACTATTTACATAAATATATATGATCTTCTACATGTCATATTTTTTTATATTTAAATATTTTCGTGTTTATTATATATAGCATCTTAGTAAAAAATATAGTTGTTCTAGTTTTTTCAATATATGTCTGCGATGCTTTGAAGTTGTTATAAATGCTTAGATGCTTGTATTATAAATTTAATATTTCCATTTAATGTTTCTATAACTTATGAATTTTCATATTCATGAATTTTCAAAGGATAAATATTGAGACGAGATGTCGAGACAGGAGCCTCCAAACATTCCTCACAAACTCTCTAGGTTATCCCATGAAGGAAGAAGAGGAACCCCTTCTTCGACTGAGACTTTGAGTGACCAACAACAATCTAGTCGCAAGAGGATATTGTCAAATGAGTCATTGAATAGATCATCTCAAGAATGTGCTCAAAATAGTTCTATGGATGTAACCTTCTTAGATAGGCTGCACATTAATACTCCAACAATGGAGAATGTAGGGAATACATTAGGACAAGAAAATATGTTTGGCAATTTTCTTTGATTTTGTACTTTCGTTTATTTATTTTTGTGTTATATATATATATATATATATATGTGTTAAATTATGTTGTTAAATGTTCTAATTACTTTCAAATGCATATGTGTAGACAACAAGCTTAATAAGAGTGAAGATAATGAAAAAGAAAGTGGGTGTCAAGAAGATTATAATGTTGGTGAAGAGGGTGAAGGTAGATTTATGAAGCTTTATCAAGAAACATAATATTACATGCCTACGTCCTCTAATCCTTCGAATGTTTTTGATGAGCTTCCCTGGGAAGAGATTATTGAGGCAATGACCCTCGAGTGATGCTTAGGTGTTAAAAGTAGGTTGAAAAATGATTTGAGGAGCTTGCATCTCCCTTAGGAGAGTAAACAAAGCTTGGATATTGTTTTTCATTCATTACAAAACTTTATGGATGCATGTCAAAAGATGGGTCAAATGAATGACATTTTTATCAATTTGATGAGGAGACGAAAGTCAAAGGTGATGGGCCCTGATAAATGGGACGCAGTAAAAAGTAAAGTTTCAAAAGAAAATGGAATTTCTATGTTTAATTTAAAAGATGTGCCAAAGTGAAAGATGTTGAAGGTGCAATATTTTAAGCACCCCAACATGCAAGACATATTTATAATATATTTTTGGCAGCATATGAGAAGTTGTCGTGGAATGATGAAGTTCCACATTATTTTCCTAGACACTTTTATGAAGCGTTTTTGATGGACATGCACCCTGATTATACTAGCCTACCATCCAATTATTATGGGGCTAGTAAATGACAGACATATGATCGAAAAATGGCATATCGAAACATGACATTGCAAACACCTCCACAACCTTTAGTATCTCATCCAACATGAGCATTTTCCTCACATTCATAGTTATGAGCTCCATCAGAGGTTGGAAAAGAGGTTACAAATGCAATTGGGGAAAATTTGGAATCAATGTTTTATGGTGTTGATGTTCGTTTGAACCATTAGAGAGTGGAAGCCAATTCCCGAGCCATTTTCATTATAAAATAGATGATGAGTTAGATACCATGTCAGTAGAATATCTTAAGGAGTGTGAAATTTTTTTTCGTAATGGTTGGAAGGAGGTCATTCAAAATGTTGAACCGAACATTGGGTTGGTATGTGTTATGGTTAGTAAATTTTTTATGCATTTAAGGATAGTTTACTTCTAGTTCTAGATCTAGAGACATATCATTGTATCTATATAAATAATTTAGTTGTTATTGTCATTAATTGTAGTTTGGACATATGTTAAATGAACCTCCAGTAAATAGGGGACTTGATTCCACAAGTTTAAATTTGGATGGGTTGAATCATGTATGTGTTTTCTAATATCCAAATACGAGAACTTTAGTTTTCCAATCTCCAATCTTTTGAATAAGATCAACAACATGCAATTCATGTTTTTGTATAAATGAAAACACATTGAATCCTAAA
>SNQJ01S0149704.1:23373-40350 GCA_010110895.2 Picea sitchensis | reverse complement strand
AATAAGGAAGATGTAAGAAGACCTAATAGAAGCTTCCGCTTCTAGAAGGATCTTCCTCTAGATGCTTCTCTTAATAGACATATTTAGTATAAATAAGGGTCGAGGGTATGAAAACCCTAGCTTGAAGATTATTGTAACAGAGCACTTCTCGACGGGAGGTTGCCCCCTTGAAGAGGTCTATGAACATTGCTTTCTGAATCAAAGTGCTATTTCAGTTGTTGTTCTCATATTATTTCTGTGTTATTGTGGAGATTATGCTGGTTATATTACTATTATTCTACCATTTCTAGCATTTTATTTATGTTCTGTGTATTTATTATATCTGGTATCTTGCATCGAAGCTACAGGAAAATATTAGAGGAGATAGCACCTTCGTGCGTGAAAAGACTCTGCAAGGAGCGCAAAAGTTGAAGAATCCTTTGAGGATTCAATGAGAGAAGCTCAGGAGGAGTGGTGCTTTCATGCATAGAGCCATAGCTGCAAAAGTTGTAGAGGCCAAGGAACTCTTTGGAGAGTTTAGAATCTCAAAATCTTAGGAGGGACAGTGTCCTTGAGAACGCAGGCGAGACCCAATGGTGTAGAGCTCACAGAGGAAAAGCAAAGGTCGAAGCCTTTGAGACGTTGAAAATATTCTAAGGCAGGAAGAAAGTGCATGCTCAGGAGAAGCACAGATGCCATCGGATAAGCCAAGAAGATCTGGACCATGGATTCGTGTCCAGGCAATGTAAGAAGGGCGCAGTGGAAGAACAGGTCTGACCCATCATATCTGGGTACATGGACCGATAACCGTCGGATCTGTGGAAACTTGCACGAGGTTTAAATCCTCACGCGCAGAGCAGAGAATCTGAAAAGTCCCGACAGGGTAGAGGTATCGGGATTTTGGACTTCGGGAATTCAGAGGTTTAGAGGATGAAGGACCAGAGATTTGGACTCACGGGTCCCAAAGTCCTGAAGGTATCTAATCCATCCATATGTGGAGGACACGTGTCACGAGATCCTTTTAGATCGGGGATTCGGATATTGGGAAGTAGAGAAGGGAGTCTTTCGGCTTCACTACTGGCGAAGTCCTGAAATGATCTGGACCATCCATCTGTGGAGGACACATGGAGGAGATCGAGGAGTCCACCGGGATTTCAGATATTGGTAATTCAAGAGAACAGAGGATAAGTGGCATAGGGGTCGCGAAGTTCCGAAACGCAAAACCCTGAAAACTCTGAAAGAACAGGGAGGACACGTGGCAATGATCCAGGCATCGAGGAAATCCCCAAAAGGACATGAGCCATTGGATGTGGGAGGATCACAGTCGTTGATCTCCCTTTGATATGGTACTTTTTTATTTCGGGTACTGGGAAGTCCAAGGAGCAAGGACTGGGTAACTTTGCATCGCAGGAATCGCAAAGTCTCGAAACGCAAAACTCCGAAAAGAATTCAGAGGAATAGCCATAGACCAGCCATTTCGGCACATCGGCATTTCGGTTACCGGGAATGAAAGAGGAAAGAGTTCAAAACTCTTGACCCATAGAATCCCGAAATAATCTGAAACTTGGATCAAGGGAAGCTTTGAGCCGTTGATCTTGTTCAGAGGAGGAGAACCAGAAGGTTTGAGATTTTGGTACTTCGGTATTTCAGCTACCGGGAGTACGAGAGGACAGCAAAGATTTGATGAGCTAAGAATCACAAAATTCCAAAACATGAATTCCTAAAAGTTTTTGCGAGAAGAGTAGTGTCGGGTCATATTTCATCATACTGGGTATCGGGATTTTGGAAGTTCCAAAGACCAAGGATCGAGCATTTCAGCAATTAGAATTCCAAAATTGTGAAATATGACATAGAGGAGAGTGAGGCTGTGGCCACACTTGATATCAGGATTTCAAAGTTCGACACTCTGGGGATCCTGTAGACATAGGTTCAGAGCATTTCGGAATCGGAAAACCTGAAATCGTGAAAGGAGGAGGAAGCCGGAGCATAGGTATTTTCGGCATTCCGGAAATTGTCTTTTCGGAAGTCTTGAGGATAGGAAGCTGGGTGCTTCGTGTCGAAGAACCCCAAAAGGACTGCGGTCATATGGGAAGTGGTCACATGGACTAAAATCTGGCCTAGGGGGCTAATTACTGTGAGCACCATTTCAGTGTTTCGGTATTACGGTGATCGGGAGATCGAGGAGTCAAGGACTCTCGACATCAGGACTCAAGGAGTCCCGGGACATGAAATTCCATTTCAAGAAAAGGTCATGGTCATGCTGAGGTTGTGTGCAGGTGAAATATCGTGCTTGTTGCATGCTTGTGCAGATGGAGTTTCACGAAGGACCCGTGGATCGAATATGTTGAGGTCCCGGCAGGGAACAAAAGGAGCCATTTCGGCTCAAGGAAATTTTAAAATGATCCTGTAGCGGATTGTAGCCCGAGGGTTGGGGGTCTGCGCCACATGCTCCTTCTCAGAAACCTTGTATGGATTTACAGATTCACCCTTCTACAACCTGCGTACATATGCAATTGTGCTCACTGCATTATGAATATATGATATTCACCTTACTGCAACCCGCATACATACGTGACTGAACCCACTGAAACCTGCATACATGTATGAACAAATTCCTTCGCACGTGTTTCCTTCCTCACTTTCCACATGTGATATAGAAACCATAGCCCATATTTCTTGGATGCAAAAACTCCTTGCTACAATTTCCATTCTCCCTAGCACAAGTTTTTACTCAATTATGCTAACTCCATGATCCCACAATGATGAAATGTCACAATGACTTCTCTCCTTTATATACAAGTCTAATGAGTGAGTTTGCGAGCCCTTCCTAAACTCAACATGTAATTATAATATTTCATTCTTCTTTGTGGGTGTCACACCCCATCACAAGCCTTCAAAGCCCTGCATCAAATTTCCCATGAGGCCCTAGCCTCATTCCAAGGCCAATTTCACTAAAACTAAAGGTTGGTTTGGTGCCAATGAAGATTCCCACATGCTTGACACCTCGGCCTCTTATGGGAATACCTTTGAAGCTACAAAATCAACATGACACAGATCATAAGGCATTATATTTTATGATGCACCAGAATAAATTGGGTACTAGAGCTTCACTTCTATCCAATCAAAAAATAATTAATAGCATATTGATTCTTAGTAGTTTTCTTTCCAGAATCTCAACTTTGTACAACTTTTCTATTAACTATATTTGCCCCTGCATTAGTATCTTTACCTTTTCCTGTAGACACTTCTTGAAGAGTTTTGATAAAAATTTCTTGTATTTGAGTTAACTTCAAAAATTCATACAGGTAAATATTAGCTCGTGTCTTTTTCATGTCTTCTACAAAATAATATTCAAAACTATTCAGAGTAGTGGAGGATGAAGGAGTTGTTGTGGTAGGAGGATATGTTTGGGTGGTTTATGATTTATTTATGGTCGCATAGGTTGAAGGAGAATTTGTTGTAGAAGGAAAACCTTTACTCCTAGTTTTATATGCATTTTGAGCTAATGTATTTCTCCAACATCATCGTCATCTTCATATCCTCCAAAGAAATTGTGAGATGTATCCCATAATTATTTATCTTCTAGTTTGGAGTCCTCTTCATCATTACCTAATTTCTCTTCTTCATTGGTCTCGTCCTCTCCTTCTTCTTCATCTTTTCCACCCAAGGAATATTCCCCACGGGTAAGAGGTTTAAGCACATTAACAATATCCTCCATGTTGATTCCCTCTGTAGGAGGATGGTTTTTGTTTGTTGGAGGTATAGTCTTTCTGAAAGGGGTTTTCAAACAAATTCTTGTAGGAGTGTTTTCCCCAATGCTTTTCTTCATATCAACAATCTCATTAATGAGTTGTTTAACAATCATTTGTAGGATTTCCATATCCATGGATTCTTGGTCCTTTTGTCAGTAGGATATTGTGTTGGGGGGATTTTATTATTTTTGTTAGATGATGTGCTTTGGTCATTGTTAATCCCAGAGTTTCCTTTTAGGTTGAGCATGTCTTTCTCTAACTTTATGGTTTATTTAAATGTATCTTCAAGGGTACCTTTCTCAACTCTCTTTATAAAAATATCCATGGATATTGGAAGAGATAAAGTATAGAATTAAATAGATACAACCTCAACGGGTTTAGAGGTATTAGGAATCTTATCAATTAATGAAAAAAAAAAATTGTTGAAATATTTTACTTTTTCTTTTGAATACATTTTTATTCTAGATAATTCTAAGACTAGTATTGCTGAAATCTTATCATCTCCAAATTTCTCTATGAAAGTGGTCTCAAATGCATTCCAACTTACAATTGACCTTTTCCATAGAGAAATATACTAGGTAGATGCGTTATCTTCAAAAGTATAAGGAAAAAATTTGTAAACCACATCTTTGTGTTCTACGTTCATCAACCTGGTTGCAAGAATAAATTGTTTTACATGATACTTGGTAGAGTCTTTCTTGTGAGGATCAAACTTTGGTAGAATATTCTCAGGATGTTTGGGTAAAGGGTGAATATCTCCTAGGATAACAAACACATCCTCAACGATCTAGGGTTGATTAGCATTTGTTTTTTCATTATCGTTAGCAATATTTCATTTGGGACTTCCCGAGGGTTACTCTTCTGATGATTCTCCTTTAGAGGAATTTATGGGGGTAATTGGCAGAGAATTAGGTGGACTTGATGGCTGACCATCACTAAGAGATAAATTCTCTTCAATGGTTATCTTAGATGGGCTAGGTATTCCCCTAAAGACATCAAAAAGTTGATAATTAGTGGTTCTAGCGGTTGGGCTACCGATGTGGGTTGGAGAGAAGATGATGATTGGTATTTCAATTAGAGATTGTATGTGTCTATTGGGTAAAGGATATTCAACAAGTTTTTTCACATTTTTTTTGTTCAAACCTCAATTCAAAGCCTAGGATCATTCGACTATTTTAGCGATTTCAACAACATCTGACTTGAAGGAACTTAATGCTTTAGGGAGAGACTGGAAAACACTCAAGAGATTTGTGAACTGGATAGGGTTTTTCACTAAATTCGGTTGTGGGTCTAATATCTTCTCAAGGTGAGGAGTATGAGATTCATAGTGATGAGAGGGTTTTCTTTGCATATTAGAATGGTTCGGGTTAGGATTATTTGAATATTTACTAACCATTCATTTTGCAGGCCCTCCTTCTAGCACCAATTTTGTTGACAAGTCAAAATGGCCCATCAATCAGTGAGGGAAAAATCCCGATGGCAAATCTCAATTAGAATCACTCTCATTTGGGATGGAAATTCCTTACTAGTATGTGGGCCTAGTAGCCACTAATAATTTGAAAGAAATTGAGGGAACACATGAATTGTTCTTCAAAGAATTATATCTAATTCTAAAACTAACTAATTAAAGAAAATTGAAAACTATCCAATATAACTATTTCTAACCTATCTTGATCAAGGAAATTTCTAAATAGATAGACACGATATAATATTTAATTTCTTTTCAGATAAATAGTTCATGCTAAAAATCAATTATGTTAAAATAATAATGAAACTATTGTAGATAATAAACAATTATTACCTACAACTATAGCACTATCACTGTATATATTTGTAACCACAAATGGAAAATAACTCAAACATTATGCATTGAAATAGTTCATATGAAATATCATTGAAGACACTATAAAATTCAATTTCATATGTAGAATAGTCCCATATACACACGAATACCATTCATGGTCACCAAAATTTCCTTCTGCTCTTTATTCATGAGATAATAGTATCAACAATAAACAATGGGAAAAATTCCTATCCTTGTACAATGGTCTTCCTTTTATAAAACAAGGAAGACCTTTCACATTCTATAACTATCAACTATTACATTGTTTCAAATTATTTATTTTGTCTTGTTAGATAACTCAAATTTCCTATACATCTTCGTTAATGAATATACAAATGTTGTGAATAAAATTTAGGAAGACTCTTGAGTAGTCAAATTATCTATGTATAAATTCCATAAGTCATAGTTTCTAAAGAGTCCTTCAACTTTTCTCATCTACCTCCACTTCTTTTATTTGAATGTTCTGGGCATTTCTACTATCAAGATGGAAAAAAGGATTATACCAACACATTCTTCACTGCTCCATCTTTTGAACGACCATTTCACGCCTTGTTTGACCATATAGAACTTGAGATATGGTCCTCTAAAGTTATTGATCAATAGCCATTGGTCAACTCTACAAGTGCATCTTAACCATTGATTTGATAGATCGGGTATTTATCCCACATTCATCTGAGAGATTGATCATAAGGGGTTTATATTGTTAAATCCTCCCCATGTAATTCATATTTAGGGTTAGGAAAGTTAAAAAGTGTCGGGCTCGCATGTTGGTTAGGCTTCATCCTTTCTACCCTTTTAGGTTGACCCAGGTTCAGATCTACTATAGTTTCCAACAAAACCCCCTTAAAACTATCGACCCTTCTGGTAAAACAAAAGGCGACGCAACGCACATAATGCACTACACAGTGTCATCCGAGATAGTTATTATGGGTGGTTGAAACGCTCAGGTTCTTGTAGCCTGGGAATGAGTGGGGATCTGGAATTAACCTCTGTTATCTTCATTTATTTAATCTAACATTTATCTTATCTTGATTAATTTGTCATTCTTACTCATGCATGTAAATTAATAGATCTAACTAAGTCATTCATACATGTTTCTAACATCTAATCATTAACATCAAAGGAGATACACAACATTCACTCACATAACACATGATCTACCATGGTTCACCCCTCCTGGGATACGCCCACAAAGATTTGGATGCTCTACTATTTTATTATTATGTTTCCAAAACTACAGTGCCTTGCGCATTACAATCCTCCGTCAAAATAGGTCAAGATCTACAATAAGCCAGACTAGATGACATGGGGCTCCTCATCTTGTGATCTAACCCTCAAGATCTACCTTGTTTTCTCTCCTCAACTCAACATCTTACAACATAGATCGTAAACAACATATTAACAATGACCAACAACATGACATCTGACTCCCGACTGAAGAACCCTCGACCTAGACCTCCTAGGTACCTATTTTTACATGTTCTTGGCTTACGGGCCATTACATATTATTACATATTATTACAAGATAGTACATGTACTGCTTTTTCTGCATCCATGTATTCCTTACACGTGTTTCTTTTCTTGCATGCACTTCTGCCTCCCACATCATGCTTTTCCCCCTAAATTGGACCTATGGCCAACAAGCCCCCAACAATGACATCGTAAATCGTCCCGAGTCACTTCCTAACTCCAACATTTGTCACTAATTGTTCCAGTGCTTCGTACACACCTGCTAGCCTTTGGCACCGCTCTTGCTCCTGGTTGCTCCTTGCTGACATTGCTTCGACCACCTGCACGGTGACTGGTGGTCATAAGATATCACCCCCTTGGAGGCATATCTATTTGAGTCATACTTTTTCTGAATCAATTTCCACGACCAATTGTTTATCCTTTTCTTTCAGAGGCTCCAACTGATCCCATCGTGTGATCTTCTGTGCCTACAACACTTTTTATTCTACCTAATGGTTCTTCATTTCTGTGTCTATCTTGATCGTCTCTGGAAGTGACATTGTCCTCTATCACTTCTTAAGATCTTCCATTGTTGCATGCAATTTATCTTCCTTTCCTTGCATCTCTTGCAGGCTCCCATCCTCTAATAGTTGTGTCGATAGTTGGTCACTCTTTCCAGTAGTTCTGCCACTTTATGTATGTTGTGTGCGATTTTTTCTGTAGCTGCTATCGCGTCTTTATCTCTTTGTGCTTAGACTGTTGGAGGAGTATTAGGTATTGCGTGCTCCTCCAGTTCCTTGATTTTATCTTTATATTCTTGCATATTTTGCGCTATCTTTTTTATATTCTCCTCTGAAGATGCTTCCTCTGATTTTGTGTCATCTGAGATGGCTTGAAAGAGGACATTTATATGGTTCTCCATCTCATCCACTTTTTGTTGTGCTATCTCTTTCTTCTTCCCTTCCTGGCTTATGGCTTCCTTCAGTACTATATTTTCCTCTTGCTCTATTTGTATATTCGTCGCGTCAAACCTTTCTCTGGACTGAATCTCATGCGCGACGCTAACCTGTAACTTATACAACACCTTTGTTGGCATCTTGGGAAATGCCAAGTCTAATGTTTCAATATCCTTCATGGGATTCTGCATTGTTTCCTCATCGATGAACAACATATCTGGTGTTATCATAAAGTTAGCACTTCCCTACACTGTGATTTGTATTGTCTCTCCAACAGGTGCTCCTTCTCTTATTGGCACCAGTTTCTCCTTTTGTTGTTGCTCTTCCTTGATCATCAACTATTCTATCACAGTTTTTACCTCCTGTACCTGCTCCAAAATTGAAGCTTGATGGTTTTCCACATTTTCCCATACTTTTGATAGTTGATCTTCTACTATAGTGGCTATCAGCTCTACGTCATCTATTGTCAATGATGTTTCCATTTTTAATTTTTTTTTCCGTGGGCCTTTTCCTTCTTCATGGTGCCACTTGATTTCTCCCCTGGCCTTTTCCTTTGGGCATCTACTAGTTTAGATTCTTATAGCATCTATGTTTCCATTCCTGTCTCCTACCCTTCTTCTTCTTCCATTGAGACTTCCTATGTCTCTGTCTCTCTTTCTTCTATGCACACTTTTTCTTCTGTTTCCCTTTTTGTCTGCTTTGTGCACGATGATCCTTGTATCGCACCTCATTGGGATGGATTCTTCGTTCTAATTTTATTTTTTTATGGGAGAGTTTCCCCCTTCTTGGCCCTGTGCTATATTTTTCTTGGTGCTTGCTCTGTTTGTGGTTGTCTGCTGCATAGGAACTGTTATGTTTTGCATTCTTGTTTTTGCTCCTGGAACTGTCTTTGGAATTGTTGGCACTTTCCACTTCTCAGGCCACTTCTGGACCTCCATGTGGATGTCCTGCATCGTCACACAGTACTTCAACTTCAACCACTCCTTGCCTAGATCTTGCTTTGCCTACAACCACATGTTGTGGTGTGATGCCTAGAAATTTGCTATCTTTCCAAACTCTTGGACAGTTTCTGGGGAGATCCTCCATGTATCTGCTAAGTTGTTCTGGATCTCTCTTAATTACAGAGAAAACATGTCATTTTTGGCTTTCTTTGTTTTGGGATCTAGTATCCTTCACAATGATGTGTAGAGCGTTACACCACATTTGCATGTCCTTGGAAGGAACATAGTGTATGTGGGTTCCTGCCACCCCATAAGTGCAATGAGGATAAGTAACCACAAATAGTGGAACTCAGAACCCTAGTCTTGTGCATCCTTGCAATATTCAAGGAATGAGTTCAGTAGATACGAGGCCCAAATCATCGATCTCCCCTTTGCGCATGGCACTGCAGCTACTACTACTCCTACAGGAACTTCCTCTTTTCAACACTTGCGCATTAATTTGCAACCCAACAGCCGTGTTGAAAATTGTATCACATGATCATTGATGTCATTGATCTGAATACCCCTGTTACCCCTTTTTGCACCATACTTTTCTTTTATCTCATCTGATATGGATTTCACCTTAGTTTTGTCTTCTAGGTACTATTATGGCTTCTCCCCATCTATGGGTAGCCATGTAATTCTTGCAATGAGATCGATGTTGATTGACACTAGCTTATCAATCCATAAGATGCCTCCATGCATCGTTGCTAGCAATTATTTGAAACATTTGTTTATTTATTTCCCATGCCCGAAGTGTGATACGTATAGTAATTTCATGATGTCGGTGTTGTACAGTCCTAGGATCCACTATGCATGCTCCAACAGTGGTGCTCATGATGGACCTTCTCCACTACTCTCCAGGTATATTTGTGCTGCTAACTTTGGGAACTTGATGTCATCAAAGACATAATGGTTGGATTATTTAAGGCTATCGACTCCTCCTACCATGTTATCTTTGATATTCACTCCCTTGGGAATATTCGGCATCACTATACCTAGTTCTTTCTGTGTGCATTGTACTCCCTGTGAACTTATTTCTTCTTGCACCTTCTGTTTCCCTTGTGGGGATGATACCTGACCCTATGGTATGACCTCCTTCTCTATTTCGAGCTCTAGGTTCGGCCCTAGACCTTGTTGCATGGAACCCATGGTTGGTTCTTCTTTTTGTTGCCCTTTACCCCTTGATGCGTCAGATTTCGTCCATTCAATGTCCTTGTTTGGCTACTTGGGCTTCTGTTCTAATTCTTGCTCCTCCTCCACATGTAATGCGGTATGCTCGTACTCCGATGTGTGGATTTCATCCACATCCACCACTGTAGGCATCTCGTTGGTTCTAGTTTGTGGCACCCACGTGTTACTCTGTGTGTTTCTCCCTGTTTTTCTTCGTGCTCCAACCCTCTGTGGTGACATGGTGAGGAAATCCGAACTACAGGCTCTCAACTCGACAGATGGTAGTGCAAATTCATACTCTAGCACTCTTCCACTTAGCTCTGTGCTCTTCTCCTTAACAAATAACACAATGGGTCGGTTTCCCCCCCTTTTCCTAACTTTATAGCAGGATAGAGAAGTGACAATTGTGTCACACTAATAATTGTCACCTTTTCACTTTTCGTTGTGTTTCCTGCGCATTGTACCTTTCTACCCATTCACTGTTCTTCTGCACGTCACATTTTCGAACCTTGGTTTTCTTGCAGTGCCCTCTTCTATCCACCAAGTTCTATTCTGTCAAGTCCCTCCATGTGTGCTGATCTGGTTTTTTTTTTCTACTATAATACACTATATACATATTTTTTTACTACGTGGTACCTGTCTAAGTACTAGGAGGTTGATTATCCCTATATAGTTTCAGTCGACTCCCATTGATCATTCCACTAATTTTTGTACCTCCTAAATCTTTCAACTGTACCGCTCCCCCTTTTGTGACAGTCTGCACTTCATATGGTCCCAACCAACGCATTCTGAACTTTCTTGGATGCTGAAGAAATTTACTGTCATACACCAAGACTAGGTCTCCCTCCTTGAAACTCTTCTTTTAATATGTCTGTCATGCCAAGCTTTGTCCCTTTCTTTTTGTACTTCTTAGTGAAATCCTACTAGAATATTATCTTCTTCCATCACCATCAACTGACTTGGCCTTTCTTGTACTGCACCTTGTTCTATCATGTTAGTGATTACTGCTATGCAGAGACTAGATACCAAACATTCTAATGGCACCATTGCTTCTTGTCCATACACCAACCTGAATGGTGTCTACCTTGTCAACATTTTTCATGTAGTCATGTATGCCCATAATATTGTTGGTATCTTCAAGTACCAATCGTCCCTGTAGACATTACAGATCTTTGTTAATGCATTCTCTAGGATCTTATTAAAGGCTTCCCTTGTTCCATTTGCTTGAGGGTTATATGGTGTACTCTCTTGATGATAGACTTAAAAATCCTCAGTCATAGCCTTGATAGTACTATTAATGAAGTGAGTGCCTTGGTCACTCATCAAAATCCTTGGGCATCCAAATCTAGTGATCACTTGCTCAAATAGGAAGTGCGATGTTGTCTCTGCACTACAATCTTTTACTGGTGCTGCTTTTGCCCATCTCATTAAGTACTCTATCGCAATAATGATATACCTTTCTCCTGACCTTTTTGTTGGTGGATTAGTTGGTCCCACAAACTCTATTGCCCATTTGTCGAACATTTGCAAGGTTAATTGTGGTCTTAGGGGCATATCATCTCTTCTATTAGGATTACCAACCCTCTAACATACATCACATCTCTCTCAGTAGTCCTTGGCATATCTGTGGATGGTAGGTCACCATAGTCTTGCATGCAATACCTTCTACGCGGTAGATTTTCTTGCATAATTTCCTCTAGATATTCCCTCATTAGCCTCTGCTAAAATCCTAGGCCTTTCATGATCTAGTACACATCTTCTCAAAATGTTGCCTATGGCCATATTGTATAAGTGTCCTGCAATCAATTGATAGTATGCAGCTTTGACTACCAGATTTTTCTTCTGCGTAGTGATGAATTCTTGTGGCATAGTCCCTGTACTCAAGTATTGAATGATGTCAGCAAAATATTCATCAACTACCTGGATTGAAAATAATTGAGGCGGACTAGATCATACCAGACTCCTCAGCCTGTGATCTAACCCTCAACATCTACCTTGTTTTCCCTCCTTAGCTCAACAACTTACAACATATATTGGAAACAACATAGTAACGATGACCAACAACATGACATCTGACTCCCAACCAAAGAACCCCTGACCTAGACCTCCTAGGTACCTATTTATACATGTTCTTGGCTTACTAGCCATTACATCTTCTTACCAAAACCCTAACCCTGTCACAGCTAGGTCTCCTTGCATGCATGCCTCACATGCTTTCCTCTTCTGCATGTGTGTTTGTCTTACACGTGTTGTTTTTCCTACATGTGTGTCTACCTTACACATGTTGTTTTTCATGCATGCACATCTGCCTCCCACGTCGTGCTTTTCCCACAATACTAAGCCTGCGCCCAACATCGCATTAGAATTTTGACCACACATGTAATAGAAAAAAATCGGGATTAAAATAATATAACTAGGATCAAAATTCTCATATCCTATAGGATTAATAAACCAGGATTAAAATAATATAACCAATATTAAAATTCGCATATCTGATAGGCTTGTGGCATCAAGACTCCACATCATACAAGACATGTTGGATTAACACTAGAAAATAAACAATGACCCGTTGGAGGCAATGTGGAACCGATACGGTAGATGATAAGAAGTCTAGATGACATGTAACATGCCACATCATGATGACCATATTCAATGTTAAGTGGACACGCCAGACTGATTCAGGACCACACGAATCTGGTTAAGACAAGTGGTGAGCATTGATTGGGTAATAGGAAATCAAGTTTCAATCAATGAGGAGCTCATGATTCCACATCTAGGATCCAAGATATGGAGAAAATGCATAATATCAAAAGTTATAGATGTCCATATTTTCNTATTCCCAACTCTTACGTTCGTGATCCTATTCTGATTTCTTCTTTAGATGATGACAATGAGGATGAAAATCCACCTCCCCCTTCTCACCTTCCTCCTAATGGGTCTATCAAACATGAACCTAAACCAACATCACCACTTCCTAGATGAGTTCGTAAAGCATGAGAAGTAGTTTGTGATCTTGCAATAATCCTACAGATCAACATTGTACACATTCATAGTTATCGCAGGCCTACTCTCTTTTGGCTCAATTTCAAGAGACTCGTGATCTAGGAACACTTACAGAAGCTTCTGGCCATCCAAATTGGAACACAACAATGAATGAAGAAAAGTGTTCCTTAATGGCGAATGACACTCGGGATCTTGTACCTCTTCCAAAAGAAATAAAACTTGTCATATGTAAACAAGTGTATAGAACTAAGTATGCATGAGATGGAAGTGTTGAAAGAAATTTAAGTTGAATGATTAGTTGCCAAAGTATTTTCTCAAGTTGGGACACAACATTGGATGAAGAAAAGTGCTCCTTAATGGTGAATGACACTCGAGATCTTGTACCTCTTACAAAAAAAATAAAACTTGTGAGATGTAAACAAGTGTATAGAACTAAGTATGCATGAGATATAAGTGTTGAAAGAAATTTAAGTTGAATGGTTAGTTGCCAAAGTATTTTCTCAAGTTGAAGTTATTGACTATAATGAAACGTTTGTCCTCTTAGCCTAAATGAATTCCATCCACCTTGTTCTAGCCCTTGTTGCTTCACATAAATGGGAGATCCATAGATGGATGTTAAATCTGCCTTCTTGCATGGAGATTTGCAAGAACAAATTTACATGAAACAACCCCCGGTTATGTTCAAAATGACTCCAACCTTGTTTGTCACATTAAGAAATCTCTCTATGATTTTAAGCAAGCTCATTAGACTTGGTATGCTAAAATTGTTATCTTTTTTCTTGACACCGACTTTTCCAGATGTCATTTTGACCCCAATGTCTATTCCAAAAAAGTAGATAACCATCTAATAATATCAATAAATTCCATATGTCTATTCAAAAACTATAAAGGCGGTGAAAGAGATAAATTCAAATTGGATGGTGCAAAGTAAAGAAATATCGATTATTTCATTTTCAAAATTCAAACACTGCGTTTTCATTAACCTCAGCGACAGGTGCGGACCCAACTGATTGATGTCCGCATCGACAGTGATCAGTGGCTTGCATGTGCACGGACTATTGACTTCGTTATTTAAAAGCTCACACAATCAATGCATTTGGATGTACCGCGGATTGTTGAGATGAATGGTTGCTGACTTCATCGTTTAAAAGTCACATACACGGCACCATCGTTTAAAAGTCACATACACGTCACATACCGCGGATTGTTGAGATGAATGTGCACCATTGATTTCTCTTAAATGTCACATACACGGCGTGACTTCATCGTTTAAAAGTCACATACACGGCGTGACTTCATCGTTTAAAAGTCACATACACGGCGTGAATGTGCACCACGTTATTGACTATGGATTTCGCTTAAATGTCGCTTTCGGAGACTATTGAATTCGTTTAAAAGTCGCTTTCATAGACTATTGACTTGGTTACTAGGTCGAATGAGACAGATTACTTCGTTACTTAAATCTCAGAGACTGCGCTTTCAGACAATGAGACAGATTACTTAAATGTGGCTTTCATATACTATTGACTTGGTTACTTAAATCTCATTGTGTTTTCACACAATGAGACAACTTAGTCAGTCTCATTGTCTGTGGATCACTGAGGTGAACGTTTGGCTATGCACGGCGTGAATGGTTGGTGACTATTGACTTGATCGTTTAAAAGTGACATACACGGCGTTTTCATTTATCTAGTATGCATTTGTTATCTAGTATGCATTTGTAGTTATCGAGATATGTTGTAGACATAAAGTAATTTGATGGCTCATCTTTTCTTTGAAACTCATAGTTAATTGATCGACGATCTAATGAGCATATAGGGTCATTTGTATAGATTGTGAGAAACTCATATGTAAAATATTTTTCTTTTGGATTAATCCTCAAGTATGAGCATTTGGGTAGGGTTGTGGACCAGTTTCCTCTTTGAAGGTTTTTACCAAGTAATATACTATGTGTTGATATTTGATTTGTTCTTATAAGCAGTTTTTTAATATGTTCCAAGTTTGTGTGGAAATACACTATTATCAAACTAATAAAAAAATGATTATACTCAAAATAAAAATGTAAAAAAATAACAATAAAAAAATAACTATTATTAAGATCTACAATTTAATAATAATAATAATAATAATAATAGCAACAACACTTTGTAGAGTTTAAGTAGATTTAACTATTAAGAATATGGGTTTCTTCTTTTAAAATTAGATTTTAATTAATCTTATAGATAATTTAATTTTTTCATTAAAAAATTAAAAAAATTATAAATACTAAAATTTATTTATTAGTATGATTACGTGAAGTTGAAATATCCTAGGATCTTTTAATATAAAAACGTAAACGGTAAAATTTAAATTTTAAATATGCACTAATTAAAAGTCTCTGCGATCGCAGTTAATGCAGTGAATCAAAAACATTGTTTGCGTAAATAATGATAACAGAATGTAACTTTTTAAACAACGGAGTTGGTAGTCAATCAAACATTGACGTCGTGCTCATGCAAGGAATTTTCACACTTATTCCATATTATTCAATTTTTCAATAACCGTCAGTGTACCACATATTTCATGTGGTCGTTGAATTTTTAATATGAAATAATTCAGAAATTTTTAATAATAGTTATTTTCAATATGGAATAATTGAATATATGACAAATACTTAAATTTATTGTAAATAAACTATTCGAGTGCTATGTAATCTTTGAGTTTTTAAAATGAAATAATTCAAAAAATTTCGATAACAATTGAGTTTTCAATATAGAATAATTCAAAAAGTTGTTGATTTTTCAATATGGAAAAGTCTAGTATATGACAAACAATGGTGTCTGTAGTGAATCAAATTTCTTGGCTGAGGTGAACGCTTGGCTGTGCACCGCCTGAATGGTTGCTGACTATTGACTTCATCGTTTAAAAGTCTCATGGTTGTGCACCGCCTGAATGGATTACTGAGGTGAACGCTTGGCTGTGCACCGCCTGATCGCTTGAATGTATTTTCAATTATCGTTTGAGGTGATCGCTTGGATGGACACTCGCTGAATGATCCCATATACTACGTTTTCATACATTTTCATTAATCGTTCCAGACAACTTAGCAAGGTGGTTACTTCAACGTGCAATCCATTCTTTCATTTTCAAAATTCAAACACTTGTTTTCGTATTCAAGGAATCTAATTCCACTCGGAGATATGTCCACTTCATGTAAGATGACACTTTTTTTTAAATTATCATCAAGTAGATTGATCTTAGCCTTTCATTGAATAGATTCATATCATTTTGTCGTTTTTTATGCCATATAAGAGATAAAAGTATGCTGCATCGGAGAAAACAAGTGGCTCAATGGCATGCAATTAGATTCCAAGCACATGGAATAGACCTATGCAAAACAAATGCCAAAAATGTTTTTGATAAGTAATGTCCACTCATTGTTATAAATGGTCTCAAAACGGAGGCAAATGGATATAAATGACAAATGGTCAATAGTGACTACAATGGTAATAAGCATGATCAAGCAAATGGCAGCATAGTAGTATGCATCGGGACACAAGTGGTCAATAAGAACATGCAATCATAAAGAAACAAAAATAACCCGAACCCCTTCAAGACATGGTCAGAAAAAGATTAAGAGAGAAGCATGAGGTCTCAACTTTTAAGTCATGGCATTGCTAAATAAGAGTTCATGGGCCTATGGATAAATCCAACATGGGCGCCAAATGGAAAAGGGAATGATAAATAAGGCAGCCCATGTAAGGTAGGCACTACATTACGACGTGCAATAGAGAGAAAGACTAATGTCGCAACCTGGTGGGATAGAACCTAAGGAATAATGTTGACAAATAGATGGTTAATAA
>SNQJ01S0149703.1:16374-39738 GCA_010110895.2 Picea sitchensis | reverse complement strand
ATGAGGAAATTTTTCATGACGATTCGTTCGCGGATGAACATATCTTCCTTATCTCGTCTTTGGATCCCTGATATGGAGACATTCTAATTTATCTTCAAACCTTGAAGATACCGGAGCATCTGTCGAGAGACAATCGACGACGTATACGTCATTAGGCTAAAAACTACCTTATCATCAGTGACACTTTGTATCGTCGAGGGGTAGATATTATTTTACATCATTGCTTGACTCACAAGGAAGTTGAGTCTATTCTCAATGGTTTTCATGGTGGGGCATGTGGTGGTCATTTATCTAGGCTTGCAACAACCCAAAAAATATTGCGAGCTAGTTATTTTTTACCGTCAATTTTTAAATATTGTGTTGAAGTAGTCAAGAAGTGTCACCCTTTCTAGGTGTTCGCTCAGAAAATGCACTTGCACCTAGCCCCTCTTCACCTTGTCATCACGGTCGTCCCCTTCACCAAGTGGGGGATCACTACTACTAGAGTTGAATTACTATATGAACTCTAGTTGGATAGATTGTGTTCTATCAACAAGCTGGGTCTTTCTTGAGAGTTGGTGCTCTCCTAGGAGTTGGTGCTCCTTACTTTAGTTGGTGCTGATACAAAATAGTTGGTGTTGGGAAAATCTTTATTACTATAGTAAAATATATACATATACATTATACAAAATATTATACAAACATCTGGTATCTCTTGTCCATTGTGATTATGATTTAATTGTTCTTAATTTGTACAATTATGTTTTAAATGCTAACTTGCAAGAAGAAAAGTTAGAAAATTCCACACACTAATTCACCCCCCCACCCTACTAGTGTGGGTGGTGTGTTCAACATAGATATACAAACACATAGACATATATGGAAATATACAAAAAGTAGTGGGAGAACCAACAGTATGCACTTTATTATGTACAAGAACAACCAAATTTCCTCTATTACATAGCCACACATATATACTTGTGTTTGTTTTTACCTAACAGATACAACTTCTTAATTGATTTGGTAGGTTGACTCTAATTGTCTGTTCAACCAACTACTATTCTTGACTTAGGAAGTTAACATGTTTGGTCGACTAGCAAGTCTATTCCACGGGGCTAACTAGCTTTATATTTCCAATTGTCTCTTATTGAATCATTCCCCATTGGTGTATCTGTATATTTGGAGGAAGTGTTGTTGCTCCTTTGTCTAAGTGATACTCTTGCATTCCTTCAACTACTATTTCTAGTGTTACTGATTAGTGTCTTACAGTTGGGAAGTTTGATTCCAACATTGTTGGGTTGAAAAATTGGAACCTGTATTTGTATGATGAGGTGACACCTGATTGTACAGGATGTTGTGACATGCCTTCAAATGATGTCTAATATATTTTTGGATCCCATCTACTTCAAATGTTGGGAAAACATATGCCACTCATCTATCAAGTATTGTTCCTCCACACCTATTGTTTTCAATTGTGATAATAAGTCCAATTTATCTATTATAGATGATGTTGGAACGGTGCCGACTCTGGGTCAAACGTTTCTCCTTCTTCATGTAGTTTTCCCAAAATTTGGTCGAAGTATCTGGTGGAAAAATTCATTTCCATATGAGCCTTCTTCCCTTCTCTGATCCGCTCTCTCTCTCTTGTTGTTCAAGTTGCATCTCCACTTCTTTCTCTTTTGTGATCTGGGTTGCTAGAGACATCTTCAGTTTTGGGTCACTTGTCATGTCCTTTGTTTTCCTTATGTCTGCGATCACTATCTTTTGGGATATCATTTTATTGTAGGTTTAGGAAAAATACAAGGACTAGTTACTAACTGTAGTATTTAATGCAATTACTTTCTTGCTTTCCCTTTCTAGACTTTGTTTAACTTCTATGTTTCATGTTCTATGTGGAGGATTGTTGCATTCTAGTTGGTGACTAGCTTTTAATTAGGTATCATGATTTCATTGTGCAGCTACTTTATTTCTTTGTTTTCTCTCTTGAGCTCCCATATCTCTTGCTAACTTCAGGAATTTTCCTCGACTGTTTCTTTGACAAGTCCTATGAATGCTTCCAAGGGGTCTATTTCTTTTGTCGACTATTCTATGCCAAGATTTTCTTTTACCAGTATCATATAGCCCTATAATACTTCTTTCTCTTTGTCTTTTCTCTTTGTAAGATGATATCCATCCTTCATGGACCTTTTCCACCTATGTGTCGATTCTTTTGTGACTTCATTGTAGAGGTCGAACATTTTCACGTCGGATGCTATTGAAAGGTCGAATACCATTTATTTGGTTGGGCCAATTGACCCGACTGGTATGAATGCTCTAAATGTAACTGATCTATATTTTATGAGCAGAACGAAATGCATATATATTATTAAAATATGCTTAACACATAATAACAAATATACAGTAAAATGGTTTCTATTCAATAAGGAAATAAGCTAAAACTATAAAATGCAGCGGAAAACAAGCTTGCTGGAATGGTGGTGGCTTATCTTTGAGAAGAGATGTGTCAGTTGCGCTCATTAGAAAGAAGTTGATTACAACAAGTCTCTGAAGGTGTTTTTACCAGAAACAAGAATTTCAAAAACCCGAGACATCCAAAAACCTAACCCTAGGAGATGAAGTGCCAAAAGTCATGTGGGCCTCGTTTGGGTAAGTTAGTACATCAACTTCTCGGGGTCATAACTTTTGCATATGATCTTCGTTTTAGGCGCACGATAGCCCGTTGGAAAGGTCTATCCGAGGAATACACATGTTTCCATCAGACTTTGACACCATGTATACTCTAATCGTGGCGAGCCCTAAAAACGTTGTTTAGGGCCTCAAAACGGCCCCGGAAGTCAGGGACCCGAAAACCAGGAAAAAACTACCAAAATGAGCCAGTTGGAATAGGTAGGAAGCCATCAACATCCATCTAGATCAATCCTACCCCCTTAGGAATCAATGGTCTCCATTGCGTTGAGTTACCCCATCAGATGAGGAAATTTTTGTTGAATTTGGCCCCAGATGAGCCACTTGCCTTGGTGCAGGAGATGCCCTGCTTTGACAACTCGATAAAGCTGGATCATTTGCTGGTGAGTGCCCTTGACCTGCTTTTCCACAATATGGTTAGTGGATACATGTTGTATGCAGTCAAGGTTGAGCTCTGTTGGTGTCATTTGTTCTACTATCTTTGATGTGTCCAATAATTGTGGGAAATAAGGTCAAAGGAGATCCACGTTGAACATTGGGTATAGGCCAAGGAAAGGAGGAATGTTGAGCTCAAAAGAATTATCACCCACAACCTTGGTGATGTTGTACAGCCCATAACGGAGTGGGAGAATATTATGATGGGGTCCTGTAAGGCGTTCTTTCTGCAAGTGCAACCAAACTTTGTCGCCCACCAAAAATTTATGAGGCACCCATTGTTGATCATGGCGTTGCTTGTACTTGTCATTGGAATTATGTAGGATATCCTGAACCTATTAACGGATGTGTCGGATCCACTCAATGAGCTAGGTGGCTTTGTCAACTTCAGTTGGAGTAGGAGATGAGTCGATTGAGGTGACTGCAAGGGGTAGTGCAACATCTATGGGACCCAAGGGTTGGAATCCAAACCCCACCTGAAAGGGGTTGTGGTTGATTGAGCTATGTAGGGCTCGGTTTTAGCTATGCTAGACATAGGGAAGACTCTCATCCCATGTGTGAGGGTGCTTGGAATTATACATGTGTAGGATATGCATGAGCATTCAATTTACAACCTCAGTTTGGCCATCTTTCTGGGGGTGGAAGGCCATGAATTTGGTGAGCTTGGTGTCCAGCAGTGACCAGAGGCTCGACCAGAATGTGCTGAGAAATTGACTATCCTGATCTGATACAATGGTTTGTGGGATTCCAAAATGTACCCAGAGTCGTTCAAAGAAGAGCTTGGAAGTGGCCTCCGCTATGATGCTCTTCTTGCAGGTGGCCAAAATCACCATCTTAGAAAAACGATCAACAACCAAAAAAACAGTCATTTCCCCTCTTAGTGTATGGGAGGCCCGACATGTAGTCCATAGAGATGGATTCCCATGGCATGTCAGGAGTAGGCAGAGGGGTGTACAGGACCTGTTTCTTAGTGGTTGGTTTGGCAATAGCGTAGGCAATGCAGGACCTGATATACTTGCTGACCTCATGTCAAAGTTTTAGCTAGTAGAAATGTTTTTGTAGCATTGCCACTGTCTTTTCGATGCCGAAGTGTCCTACACCTGATTGTAGTGGGCTTCCCAGATCAGCTTCACTCACTCTCTTGATGGAATGCATATATGGCCTAGACGGCACAGTATCCCATCTTAAAGATGGAAATTAGCGACAACTACATTAGCACCCAATATTGTGTAGGTGGTGGCAAAGTCAAGGTCTGTCTCATAAAGTTGGGGCCATCCAGAGGTCTCATGGAAGCAAGAGTCTAGCACTGTGGTGATTTTCTTGACTGGTGGTCTGTTGAGGCAATCAGCGACGCAATTGGTGCTTCATGTTTTATACTTGATTTTGAGTTGGAATTGATGCAAGTATGTGGCTCACTTATGATGGCGGTCATTCTTCAATTTGCCTTGTGTTTGCATGAACTGCAGTGGCTTATGATCAGTGTGGATGGTTGTCTCCTTCCCAAGAATGTAATGTCTGCACTAGAAGCAGGATTGCACAATGGAGTACATTTCTTTGTCGTAATTAGGGTACTTAGGTACAACATCTGATAGTGTCTCACTATGATAGGCCACAGGGTGGCCATGCTGAGTGATAATGGTGCCCACAACATAGTCTGAAGCATCTGTTTCGATATCGAAGGGTTGTTGCAGGTTTGGTAGTTAAAGTATTGGGGATGAGCATAAACCTTGCTTCAAATCATAGAACACTTGTTGTTGGGACTAGCCCTACACAAATTTCTCCTTACCACCACCCCTATTTACTTAGCTAAGAGCCCAAGCAATATGGGAGAATCCCAACATGAATCTGCGGTAGAAATTGGCAAGGCCCAAGAAGCTTCGAAGCTCGGTGCATGTGGTTGGGGCTTGCCAGTCGCGGATGACCTGGATCTTTGTTGGATCCACATGTATGCCATGTTGATCAATGTAGCAACCTTTCTATTACCATACTTCGCATAAATATAACACTCACTCTCAAATTATAAAGCAACATGCATTTAAGCAATGAAACACCTTTAGAGCTCAAAGTAAGTCTAAAAATTACTGCTATCATAATTTTAAACATGGCATTAGCATTAATTCATATGCACAGCAGAATACATGATAATTAAAAATACACATACATGCAGAAACATAAATTAAAACATCATCTAGTACTTATCTTGGAAACAATAGTAGTTCCACCAACTAGGTGCAGGCCTTCCACGAACCTCCCAGCCTTAGACCACACTACTCATCAACTCAGCAATGGGTCACCCCCGAGATGGGACTAAGCTCCATCCCAAGGCAAGGAATCCTAGGCTAGGCTAAGGTTATAGGGAAAACACCCAGTCACAAGGAAGGAATTCTCTCCCAGGAACCACTCATTCTCACTGCCCACAGACTCTCCTTCCCCACATGCTTGCTACACCCCAGAAGTATACACCTTCTCTATCACCTAGACAGTCCTCTGGATGCTAACCTCCTTTGCCTTGGGTTTCAACAACAAGTCAGACCAGAAGTCTCTAAGCTCCATGGCAGATACAGGGTTCCTTCCAGGATTTCTCTCCTTCCTGTGCGCACTCTCTCACCTAGAGAGAATCGCTCACAGGCCAACAACCTGTTCTTCCAACCTCAATAACCTCTCTCACCTGGAGAGAGTGTCGTACAACTAGCCAAAAATCCCCACGCAGTCCAGCACTACATGGCCACAACAACCAATGGGGAAAATAGACACGGGCTTTCCAACAGGTTCAACAATGACGAGTGGTCTCACGGATATAGCTTCGGACTAGACTCCACGCATAGGCTCGATGCTCAGACAGAGTATGCTTCGGCTTTTCAGAAATTAACACTAGTTATTCCGAATCAACACATAGACTTTTCCTATTCAGAGGGCATATGAGGTATTCTTGTAGAGGTCGGACCGGTCGTACTGTTCAGAAGATCGAATGGAATGGAGGAGAACCCCCATCACGGCTCATCTCAGCCCTTTATTTTCATGGGCCAGGGTTGACATTTGTCACCCATGCAACTGCATGCATTCCTTCAGCATGTGTTCCTTCCATTTGGAAGTTGCTTGTCCTTCCAAAAGAACTTAGGATAAGACATATTATTCACATGTCTTTTGGAATAATATTAAATTATTATTCTCAAGGCTTAAGCCCCCTAGGCTTAACACTTAGCCCCTTTTCCCACCTTTCATCCCCTAATCTTTTGCCCTCTCTATGGATTCTTAGTCTCCCATCACTCATTCATCGTGTCAACCTGAACGCAGTGGTGTTTATATTTTATTAATGTGTTGCATACATACAGGTGCAAAATCAGGCCCTTGGCCTACAACCCTTAGTCTCTCTGGCCTAACAATCACATAAGCCCACCAACTTATACAAACTTGGATCACTAGCCTATAACACATATTTATAGTTCATTTCATAAACCATATTTACAAAGGGCTCAGCCTTGGCGACACTACAATCCCCCTCCCCTTATTTTTGCACTGTCCTCAGTGCAACCTTACACTGTCTCTGCAAGCTTTTTAAAATTTTCAAAAATATGTGGGTACTCTGCCTGTATAACATCTTCATGCTCCCATGTCACTTCCTCAGGAACGTACCAGGTCCACTGAACCTTTGCAAGCTCTATGGCTCGATTTTGGAGTTGTTTGCTTTTCCAATCCAATATGCGCATAGGATGCACTTGCAGGACACCTTCTAGTTCCACCTGAATCACATTCCAATCGATAACATGATTAGCATCAGGTATATATCTCTTAAGTAGTGAAACATGAAACACATTATGTACAGTCATATATGTAGGTAATGCAATCATGTATGCAATTGGCCTAATCCTTTCCAAGATCTCAAATGACCCACAAAATCTTGCTGCCAACTTGGCACAACTTCCTGGCTTCAGGGAACTCCTGTTAGTTTTTAATTTCAGGAAAACATGATCACCCACTTTGTATTCTCTGTGGGTTTTTTTCTTATCAGCATAACTCTTCTGCCTGTCCTTGGCAGCTTTCAAATTCTGTTTAATTCTTATCATTTGGTTCTCCATCTCTTTGAGAAAATCAGGCCCAACAACTACTCTGTCAGCTGGATTATCCCATCTCACTGGAGTGTTGCACTTTCTTCCATACAGTGCTTCAAATGGGCTCATCTTCAACGATGCATGATACCCATTATTGTAGTTGAATTCTACCAAATACAAGTAGTCTTCCCATCTTGATGGTTTATCCATCACATACATTCTCAGCATGTCTTCTATTACTCTGTCAACCCTATCTGCCTGTCCGTCAGACTAAGGATGATACGCTGTACTGAAGTTTAGATTCATTCTGAATCCTTTGAATAGTCCTTTCCAGAAATTCGAGGTGAATTTTGGGTCCCTATTAGACACAATCATCTTAGGAATTTCATGCAAGCGTGCCACTTCTTTTAAGAAGATATCAGCAACATCTGCTACCTTGTGAGTGGTTTTCAATGGAATAAAATGGGCAGCTTTTGTAAGCTTGTCCGCCACCACCATGATTGAATCATGTTTCTTGCTTGTTCTGGGTAATCTTGTAATAAAATCCATTGTCACCACTTCCTATTTCCACTCAGGAATGGGTAAAGGCTGCAGCAACCCTGTTGGGTGCCTATGCTTAGCCTTAACTTTCTGGCACTCCATACATCTGGTGATGTATTCAGCTATTTCTTTCTTCATACCTGGCCAAAAATAATGGCTTTTGACTACTGCTATAGTCTTCTGATAACCAGGATGTCCGGCATACGTCACATTATGCATTTCTTTTAGAATTGTCAGCTTCAATTCTTGGACATTGGGTATGTACACTCTGTTTTTATACAGAAGTAAGTTGTCAGCTTCCAAGGTGTAACTTTCCTTGGTCATTGGTCTCTCACGTTGTTGTAGCTTTGCTACCAAATCTCTGAACTGCAAATCAACATTTGCAGCTTCCAAAACTCTATCCCTAATATCATTCATGTACATGCTAATGGTTGTAGCATGTAAGTCATGCACTTTTCTGCTGAGTGCATCAGCCACCTTATTTTCCTTACCCTTGATATGCTTGATATCAAAGTCATATTCACAGAGAAACTCTAGCCATTTGGTTTGCCTGGCGTTTAAAGTCGGTTGATCAAATAAATACTTCAGACCGTTGTGGTCTGTTTTCAATTCGAATCTCCTTCCCATGAGGTAATGTCTCCATTTCCTTAGAGCGTGGATGATTGCTGCCAGCTCCAAATCGTGAGTGGCATAATTCCTTTCATGCTCTTTCAGCTTCCTAGACTCATAACAAATTACAAATCCCTCTTGGCTGAGAACTCCTCCCAACGAATTGTAGCAACCTTTCTATTACCATACTTCACGGAAATATAACACTCACTCTCATATTATAAAGCAACATGCATTTAAGCAATGAAACACCTTTAGAGCTCAGAGTAAGTCTAAAAATTACTACTATCATAATTTTAAACATGGCATTAGCATTAATTCATATGCACAGCAGAATACATGATAAATATAAATACACAGACATGTAGAAACATAAATTAAAACATCATCTGGTAGTTATCTTAGAAACAATAGTAGTTCCACCAACTAGGTGCAGGCCTTCCATGAACCTCCCAGCCTTAGACCACACTTCTCATCAACTCAGTAGTGGGTCACCCCCGAGCTAGGACTAAGCTCCATCCCAAGGCAAGGAATCCTAGGCTAGGCTGAGGTTACAGGGAAAACACCCAGTCACAAGGAAGGAATTCTCTCCTAGGAACCACTCATTCGCACTGCCCACAGACTCTCCTTCCCCACATGTCTGCTCCACCCTAGGAGTATACACCTTCTCTATCACCCAGACAGTCCTTTGGCTGCTAACCTCCCTCGCCTTAGGTTTCAGTAACAGGCCGGACTGGAAGTCTCTGAGCTCTGTGGCAGCTACAGGGTTCCTTTTAGAAGTTCTCTCCTTCCTCTGTGCACTCTCTCACCTAGAGAGAATTTCTTACAGGCCAACAACTTGTTCTTCCAACCTCAATCACCTCTCTCACCTGGAGAGAGGGTTGTACAACTGGCCAACAAGCCCCATGCAGCCCAGCACTGTGTGGCCACAACAACCAACGGGGAAAATAGACATGGGCTTTCCAATAGGTTCAACAATGACAGGTGATTTCATGGATATCGCTTCAGACAAGACTCCACACATAGGCTCGATGCTCAGATAGAGTATGCTTCGACTTTTCATAAATTAACACCAGTTATTTCGAATCAACACATAGACTTTTCCTATTCAAAGGGCGTACAGGGTGTTCTTGTAGAGGTCGTACCGATCATACTATTCAGAAGATCGGATGGAATGGAGGAGAACCCCCATCATGGCTCATCTCAGCCCTTTATTTGCATGGGCCAGGGTTGACATTTGTCACCCATGAAACTACATGCATTCCTTCAGCATGAGTTCCTTCCATTTGGAAGTTGCTTGTCCTTCCAAAAGAACTTAGGATAAGAGATATTATTCACATGTCTTTTGGAATAATATTAAATTATTATTCCCAAGGCTTAAGCCCCCTAGGCTTAACACTTAGCCCCTTTTCCCACCTTCTAGCCCCTAATCCCTTTCCCTTTCTATGGATTCTTAGTCCCCCATCACTCATTCATCGTTTCGGCTTGCACGCGGCGGTGTTTATATTTTATTAATGTGCTACATACATACAGGTGCAAAATCAGGCCCTTGGCCTACAACCCTTAGGCTCTATGGCCTAACAATCACATAATCCCACTGGCTTATACAAACTTGGCTCACCATCCTANCAAAGGGCTCGGCCTTGGGGACACTACAATCCCCCTCCCCTTATTTTTTCACTGTCCTCAGTGCAACCTTACACTGTCTCTGCAAGCTTTTCAAAATTTTCAAAAAGATGCAGGTACTCTACCCGCATAACATCTTCATGCTCCCATGTCACATCCTCAGGACCGTACTAGGTCCACTGGACCTTTACAAGCACTATGGCTCGATTTCGGAGCTATTTTCTTTTCCTGTCCAATATGCGCATAGGATTCACTTGCAAGACACCTTCTAGTTCCACCTGAATAACATTCCAATCGATAACATGATTAGCATCAGGTATATATCTCTTAAGTAGTGAAACATGAAACACATTATGTACAGTCATAGATGAAGATAATGCAAGCATGTATGCAACTGGCCCAATTCTTTCCAGGATCTCAAATGGCCCACAAAATCTTGTTGCCAACTTGGCGCAACTTCCCAGCTTCAGGGAACTCTTATTAGTTTTTACTTCCAAGAAAACATGATCACCCACTTTGTATTCTCTGTGGGTTCTGTTCTTATCAGCATAACTCTTCTGCCTGTCCTGGGCAGCTTTCAAATTTCATTTAATTCTAATCATTTGGTCTTCCATCTCTTTGAGAAAATCAGGTCCAACTACTGCTCTATCAGCTGGATTATCCCATCTCACTGGAGTGTTGCACTTTCTTCCATACAGTGCTTCAAATGGGCTCATCTTCAACGATCTGTGATACCCATTATTGTAGGCGAATTCTACCAAATACAGGTAGTCTTCCCATCTTGATGGTTTATCCATCACATACATTCTCAGCATGTCTTCTATTACTCTATTCACCCTCTCTATCTGTCCGTCAAACTCAGGATGATATGTTATACTGAAGTTCAGATTCGTTCTGAATCCTTTGAACAGTCCTTTCCAGAAATTTGAGGTGAATTTTGGGTCCCTATCAGACACAATCGTCTTAGGAATTCTGTGCAAGAGTGCCACTTCTTTTAAGAACATAGCAGCAACATCTGTTGCCTTGTGAGTGGTTTTCAGTGGAATAAAATGGGCAGCTTTTGTAAGCTTGTCCACCACCACCATGATTGAATCATGTTGCTTGCTTGTTCTGGGTAATCCTGTAATAAAATCCATTGTCACCACTTCCCATTTCCACTCAGGAATGGGTAAAGGCTGTAGCAACCCTGCTGGGTGCCTATGCTCAGCCTTAACTTTCTGGCACTCCATACATCTGGCGATGTATTCAGTGATTTCTTTCTTCATACCTGGCCAAAAATAATGGCTTTTGACTGTTGCTACAATCTTACGATAGGGATGGGCATACGATCGTTATGCATTTCTTTTAGAATTGCCGACTTCAATTCGCCCGGACATTGGGTATGTACACTGTTTATCTGAAGTAATATCGGCTTCCAAGGTATAGGGTATGTACACTCTGTTTTTATACAGAAGTAAGCCATCGGCTTCCAAGGTGTAAATTTCCTTGGTCTGTGGTCTCTCACGTTGTTGTAGCTTTGCTACCAAATCTCTGAACTGCAAATCAACATTTGCAGCTTCCAGAACTCTATCCCCGATATCAGTCTTGTACATGCTAATGGCTGTAGCATGTAAGTCGTGCACTTTTCTGTTGAGTGCATCAGCCAGCTTATTTTCCTTGCCCTTGATATGCTTGATATCAAAGTCATATTCACACAGAAACTCCAGCCATATGGTTTGCATGGCGTTTAAAGCCGGTTGATCAAATAAATACTTCAGACCGTTGTGGTCTGTTTTCAATTTGAATCTCCTTCCCATGAGGTAATGTCTCCATTTCCTCAGAGCATGGACGATTGATTCCAGCTCCAAATCATGAGTGGCACAATTCCTTTCATGCTCTTTCAGCTTCCTGGACTCATAATAGGTTACAAATCCCTCTTGGCTGAGAACTCCTCCCAACCCCTCCTTACATGCATCTGTGCACACCACGAAATCCATATTTGGATCTGCAATCCTTAGGATTGGAGCGCTGGTTAACAACTTCTTCAATCATTGGAAACTGTTATCACACTCTTCAGTCCACTGAAACTTCTTCTCCTTCCTTTGCAAGGAAGTAATAGGGTGAGCTAAATTTGAGAAGCCTGCTATAAACCTTATGTAATAGCCTACCATACACATAAAATATGTAACTTCCACCACATTCCTTGGCGCTGACCATTCTTGGATGGCCTCAACTTTTTCAGGATCCACAGTGATCCCTTCTTCTGAAATAATATGTCCCAAGTAATGGGTTTGCCTTTGATAAAATGAGCATTTGCTCAACTTGGCATACAGCTGGTGTTCTCTCAACACTTGCAGAACCATTCTCAAGTGTTGTTCATGATCTTCCTCTGACTTGGAATACAGCAAGATGTCATCCAGGAAGACTATGACAGACTTGTCTAAATAGTCCCTGAATACACCATTCATTAAGCACATGAAAACAACAGGTGCGTTTATCAGTCCAAACGGCACCACTGTGAATTCATAATGACCATACCTTGTTCTAAAGACGGTATTGCTGATGTCCTCATCCTTTATTCTTACCTGGTGATATCCCGATCTGAGATCTATCTTCGAAAATATTCTCGCACCCTTCAACTAATCGAAAAGATCATCAATCCTTAGCAGAGGATACTTGTTCTTGACAGTTACCTTATTCAACTGCCAGAAATCAATGCACAGCCTCAACGTCCCATATTTCTTCTTCACGAATAGGACCGGGGCACCCCAAGGTGACACGCTTGGGTGAATGTACCCCTTCTTCAAAATCTCTTCAAGCTACAATTTCAACTCTTTCATCTCTAGCATACTCATTCTATAAGGAGCCTTCGAAACTGGAGCTTCTCTAGGCATCAAATTTATAGAAAAATTGATGTCCCTCTTCAGAGGTAGTCCAAGTACCTCCTGAAGTACATCTTTGAACTCTGTGAGTACCTCATGGTCTCCAATCTTTGAGATTGCATCTCTGGATGCTTCTTCCACATGAGCTGCAAATAATTGACAGCCCTTCCTGTAGCACTTCTTCAGCTGCATGGCTAAGATTTCTCTGACAGCCACAACTCTGGGAATTCCTTAGACTATTTTTCAATTTCCCTCTTCGTCCAAGCATGTAAACCTCTTGTTACGACAGTCCAGGAGGGCATGGTGCTAGTCCAACCAGTCCATCCCAATTAAGTAGTCATAATACCCTAAAGGCAGAATATTTAATTCATCCTTAGTGCTCAATCCACCCACGTCCACTGAACAAGACTTAACCAATTCAATGACCTTCCTCTTGGTCCCTGTAGCCAACTGCACTAACCAATACTTTTCATGTTTGCTTCTTGATAAATGCAAAATTTCCACCACCCTAGGATCTACATAACTATGGCTAGCCCCTGAATGAATTAAAATAATTAGTGGTCGGTTGTTAATCATACCTTCCACTTCAATCATGTGCAATTGAAACTCTGCTTTCTTGTTGTCCAAGTCTGCATAGATCCTTCGCATTCTCAGCTTGTTGAACATTGTGGATGGTTCTCGCTTTATCTTTTCTATGGGGGTAGTCTCTGTACCTATGGTTCCCTTTACAACCCCAACACTCCATAGGTGACAGTTTGGGCATTTGCTCAGTCACTTCAGCCTTCCTGGGCTCTCTAAAAGATGACTTTCCCTGAGGACTGTTTCTGAAAAAGGGAGGCTTGTTTCCCTTCTGCCTCTGTTCCTTCTTAAACCTCTTCTGGTCATCCCAAGCCTTTCGAAAGGTAGGCTTTTCTCTTTGTTGTTCATACAAGCATTTCTCGCTTCTTATTGTTTATTCCATAGTCTTAGGATCATCATGTTGAATCGTATCATCGATGGAAGGTGGCAATCCACTCAGATACCTATGAATCTTGACAGTCTCATCTTTGATGAATGAAACATACTTCAACAGTTCTAAAAAAATTTGTTCGTACTCATCAATGGTCATGCTGCCTAACTTGAGTTCGAAGAACTCCTTCATCTTTCTATCATAATATCTTTTGGTCAGGTATTTCTTCTTGAAATACCTCTTAAACTCCTTCCAAGTGATATCTTTCTCTCTAATGTGTTGCACTTGCACAAACTGATCCCACCACATGGATGCTTTTCCTTTTAGCCGGTACATCACAATTCTTCCTTCTGCATGAGCGGAGTAGTTCTACAGTTGGAAATATTTCTTCATGCCAAGAAACCATGTCTCGGCATCTTCCTCCTTCTTATGTTCTCCATCAAACATTGGAGTCTTGGTCTTGTTCATCTCCCCTTTCAATTCATCCTTTCCAGATTTTTGGTGTTTTCTGGTAGGGGACGGGCTTGAACTACTGTGTGTTTCCATGCCAAAATGCTTCGGGGAGAGATGGTAATGTCTGCTAACACACCTCGATCTTCTTCTCCTCTCAGGGGTTCCAAAACTTCTTGATCTGCTTGTGTCACTCTCTTTTTCCAATCTTTTCTATTCTTTCCAAGCTCTTCAACATTTTTAAGTTGAATTCACCCTGTTGATCCCTGATTTTCATGAGCTTTCGGCTATCATCTCAGTGAGCTTGGGCATCTTTCTACAATTTTTCAATGAGTTTCATCATACATCCTTATTTATCTATCTCTTTTTCGTGCCCATTAGAGTTTGTTCCTTCGACTCCCAAGTTGACATCCTTTCCTTCTCTTTTCTCCTCTGAAATGGAGGCACCCCTCACCTCCTCCATTTCCTTACTCGATGTATATTCTTGTCTGTCCTGACACTCATTGAACTATGCACACACAATGTGAAATCAATCCAAAGTTTTCCAAGCCCTTAAACATTCAAGAAAACTTACAACATTCATAAGCCAATGTGAACAAGAAAAACATTTTGACTTCACAAAGTTTTCTGAGCTCTGTTTGGATCTGCAAATTTCGGGACTTCGAAACTTCGGAATCTCGATCCACAAAGATCCAATAGTTAAACCTTCATAACCAAATTCACCTTTCACAACTTGCGAGTTTGTGAGTCGAAGACCCTCGACTCATTTCCTCCAAATGTCGATACTTGAGATGCGATACGGGTATGGCTCCCTCCTCGCTAGTGCCTGCTACACATGACTATAGGATAGGGCTAAGTGCTAGCACTTCTTCGCCAACTCGTGACTTCGCAAGTTGGAGTATTGAGCCTTCATGCTCCTCCTTTGCAAATTCTGAAATTGTGAATTACTTTATTCTCTAGGCCCACAGCACAGATGTCGCCCTTCACCACAGTGGCGCATGGTACATTCAAGAGGGTCCATGTCACCTTCGGTGACATCATTGGGTCCCACCACTCTCGCCTGTCTTCTCGACTCACTGGCATGTGGTACACATTCATGCGCCCACATCCATTCCAAGCAAAATCCAATGGTTAGACTCCTTCCTCGGATCTACGACACAGATATTTTCGACGTTTCGGGGTTTTGGGTATTGGGAGTTCATGCATCCCACATCTCGAACTTCCATTTGTCGAAATCCAGAATTACGGTTTACTCTTCCACTTGATCCGACGGTCAAGTCCTCTCCTACAATCTATAGTGTAGATCATTTTTGGAATCTGTGTTTCATTAACGGGTGACTTGCGAACACAAGGGTCTTCTTTTTTGGTTTCCCGTGTGCCGAAATGTCATCCAGCAGCCACGTGGTTCCCTTTATGGATGGTCCTGACAAATTTTGGGATTTCGTGTATCGCGATTTCCACGTTCTTGTGAAACTCCAAAGGGTATTTAAACCCTGTGCACATTCTCTAGATCTGATGGTCACAAGGGTTTGCCTTCCCTTCTGAACAGATCCTAAGGCTCCAACACTTCTGGTGTGGAGTCCTCTCTCCCTGTGGCCATATACCACATCGGTTGCGGTTTCACAACGCCACTAGACCTCCTGAGCTTGTAAGCACGTCAAGTAACTCCTTGACACATCTGGAGCATTCCAGGGTCCGAAATCGATCCTCCAGGCACAATTTCTCCTCACACCCTCGGTCCAAAGACCACTCGACTGGCCCATCTAGGCTCAGCATTGAAACCTTGGCTCTGATACCAAATTGTAGAAACCTTTATGTTACCATACTTCATGGAAATATAACACTCACTCTCATATTATAAAGCAACATGCATTTAAGCAATGAAACACTTTTAGAGCTCAGAGTAAGTCTAAAAATTACTGCTATCATAATTTTAAACATGGAATTAGCATTAATTCATATGCACAGCAGAATACATGATAATTATAAATACATAGACATGCAGAAACATAAATTAAAACATCATCTGGTACTTATCTTGGAAACAATAGTAGTTCCACCAACTAGGTGCAGGCCTTCCATGAACCTCCCAGCCTTAGACCACACTGCTCATTAGCTCAGCAGTGGGTCACCCCCGAGCTGGGACTAAGCTCCATCCCAAGGCAAGGAATCCTAGGCTAGGCTGAGGTTACAAGGAAAACACCCAGTCACAAGGAAGGAATTCTCTCCCAGGAACCACTCATTCTCACTACCCACAGACTCTCCTTCCCCACATGCCTGCTCCACCCCAGGAGTATACACCTTCTCTGTCACCTAGGAAGTCCTTCAGCTTCTAACCTCCCTTGCCTTGGGTTTTAGCAACAGGCCGGACCGGAAGTCTCCGAGCTCTGTGGTAGATACAGGGTTCCTTCCAGGAGTTCTCTCCTTCCTTTTCACACTCTCTCACCTAGAGAGAATCGTTCATAGGCCAACAACCTATTCTTCCAACCTAAATCACCTCTCTCACCTGGAGAGAGTGTTGTACAACTGGCCAACAATCCCCACGCAGTCTAGCACTGCGTGGCCACAACAACCAATGGGGAAAGTAGACATAGGTTTTCCAATAGGTTCAACAATGATGGGTGGTCTCACGGATATGGCTTCAGACAAGACTCCACGCATAGGCTCGATGCTCAGACAGAGGATGCTTCGGCTTTTCAGAAATTAACACCAGTTATTTCGAATCAACACATATACTTTTCCTATTTAGAGGGTGTACGGGGTATTCTTGCAGAGGTCGGACCAGTCATACTATTCAAAAGATCAGATCGAATGGAGAAGAACCCCCATCATGGCTCATCTCAACTCTTTATTTTCATGGGCCAGGGTTGACATTTGTCACCCATGCAACTGCTTGCATTCCTTCAGCATGTGTTCCTTCCATTGGAAGTGGCTTGTCCTTCCAAAAGAACTTAGGATAAGACATATTATTCACATGTCTTTTGGAATAATATTAAATTATTATCCCCAAGGCTTAATCCCCCTAGGCTTAACACTTAGCCCCTTTTCCCACCTTCTAGTCGCTAATCCCTTGCCCTCTCTATGGATGCTTAGTCCCCCATCACTCATTCATCATGTCGGCCTGCACACGGTGGTGTTTATATTTTATTAATGTGTTGCATACATATAGGTGCTAAATCACGCCCTTGGCCTACAACCCTTAGGCTCTCTAGCCTAACAATCACATAAGCCCACCGGCTTATACAAACTTGGCTCACCAGCCTATAACACATATTTAAAATTTGTTTCATAAACCAAATTTACAAAGGGATCGGCCTTGGAGACACTACAATCAACGATGTAGCCCAGGTAATGGACCATGTCCATGCCGAAGGAGAATTTTTCCAAGTTGGTGTATAGCTTGAACTGCCGCAGGGTGTTCAAAACCTATTGAATATGCTGCAAGTGTTCCTCCCAAGTCTTGTTGTAGATGAGGATGTCATCGAGATACACCACTACAAAAGTAATCCATCATCCTCATGAAAGTGGCTGGAAAATTTATCAAACCAAAGGGCATGACCAACCATTCAAAAATACCTTCCTTTGACTTGAAGGTAGTCTTCCATACATTTGTTTTTTCTATCAGGACCTGGTGTTAGCCAGACTTTAGATCAATATTACTGAAGTATTTGGCCCCCATGAGATGATAAAGGAGGTCGTCAATTTAGAGAATCGGGTGCCGGTTTCTGACTATGATTTTATTCAAGGCCCAGTAATCAATGAAGAGTCTCCATGTGCCATATTTCTTCTGTACCCCTTGAGTTGGGACGGATGTGCCCCTTGTGGAGTAGTTATTAAATCTGCCACTTGATCTCCTCATTCTCTACCAAAGAGTGGTGATAGACTTGTTGGACAACTGAGAAGGGGGGGGTGAATTAGTTGTTGCAGTGCTTAAACAATTATGCTTATTTTAAACTCTTTACAATGCACTCAATGACAATCACAATAATGCAGGGAAGTAAGTAATAGAACATTCAGCATCATTCACACATATGAGATACACAAAGACAGATATTTCCTGAGGAAACCCATAAAGGGTAAAACCCTCTTCTTCTTTATATGATAAGTAATCTTTACATTCTGTACATTATCATACTTACGAGCTCCAACTCATTGTGAGGCTACAACCTCTATTTTGCAAGCTGCAACATGTTGAGAGCACCAACTCTCTGTTTTCTCTAGCACCTACTAGAAGGAAGCACCAACTCCTTGGTTTCTCTAGCACCCACTAGAAGGAATCACCAACTCCCTGGTTTCTCTAGCGCCCACTAGAAGGAAGCACCGACTCCCTGGTTTCTCTAGCACCCACTAGAAGGAAGCACCAACTCCCTAGTTTCTCTAGCACCCACTAGAAGGAAGCACCAACTCCCTAAGAGTTCCAGCACCAACTTCCAGTTACACAGGCACTGACCTGTATATCAAAGAACCAATGTTCTCCCTTGCACCACCCTGCCACCTTGGTTTCTCTGGATGCAACCAGATGGAAGCTTCAACTCCCTTTGTTCAAGCACCCACTTGAACCTCTTAGGACAACAATCCTCCCTAGCACCTCCCTACCACTCTGAAATATAAATCTTTGATACTAAAACTTATTACAGTGATACAATGTTCATTAATGGCTTACCGGTCTCATCATTGTTCTGCTACATTGCCCTCCTCTATATGCTTCACTATCTTCCTGCACACATGCCTTGCACTTTCTGTTCTTCTACCTTTTATTCTCTGTGCACCATGTCCATTCCATGCACCATTCCTCTTCTATGTATTTCAGCTGCTGCACATTGCCTCCTTCTCCACGCCTAAATCACTCTCAACAGCAGCAACCATCTCTTTTTTCTTCTACATTCTTATAGTCTCTGTGCACCTTGTGCATGCTATATCCACAATGCTTTTGCATGCTCTACCCATGTCGAGTGCTCTGCCTGATCAGCATTACAACTCTTCAGCCTCTCTGGCGGATAAACCCATGCGTCCATCATCACTGGTTGTTATGCTGAGATTCCTTAGCCTGTCTAGCAGTCGAGACTCTTTGTCTTCTCTATCATAGACGAGCTCATCCTCTTTGTTGCAGTTACAAGATTCAACACTCTTCCATCTTTCAATTGCCTCTATGAACAGTCTTCATTCCACTAGCAGACGCCTTGAGACTCTTCAGCACCTCTGGCAGTAACATTGAGGCCTCTTTGATTTTTTTGTGCAGAAACAATCAGTGGTTTCTGGCAGTTACACTGTGAACCTCTTGAGCCTTATTCCTTTAGCACCTTTCACCTTTCCTTTCAAATGTGGCCTCAGGCAGTGACCACACGCCTGTTCAGAGGGCACTTTCGCAATTTGCATTTCGACAATTCCTATTGTGAGGCATATCGACTCTCCAAGTCACGATCTCCAAAATGGATATTAGCTTCATGCTAGCTCCTCCCTTGAGCCTTCGTCGATGTGACCATAGGTTATGGTCAGGGGGGAATTTTGAACATGCATTTCACATTTCGTGTTTTGGGGATTCTGTGAAGAGTTGTCTCGACTCTCCATGTCCTAAACTTCTGAAATGGAGCTTGTCTCTTTGAGCTCTTCTCTATATCTCTTCGACGATGTGACCACCGGTGGTGACCAAGCGCTTAACCATAAAGCATTTTTTCAATTTTGCATTTCGGCATTCCGGCATTTCAGCATTCCTATGGTGAAGTTTCTTGATGCTCCATGTTGCGATCCCTGAAACTCTGAAATGGAGCTTGGTTGCAATAGCTCCTTCCTCCATCTTCTGCAGATGTGACCACTCACCGTGACCACAACGTTTATCCATAAAGTGCTTTCACGATTTTGCATTTCGGCACTTCGGCATTCCTATGAAGTGTTTCGACACCTCCAATCTCACAGTATCCGAAACTCTGAAATGGAGTCAGATCAACATATTTCGGCATTTCACATTTCGCAACTTTGGGACTCCTGTGATGAAGCGTCTCAACTCTTGACTCCTCCAACTCCCAGTATCTGAAACTCTGAAATGGAGTCAGATCAACTTTTTGGCATTTCGCATTTCACAACTTCGGGACTCCTCTGATAAAGAGTCTTGACTCTTGCCTCCTCCAACTCCTGGTATCCGAAACTCCGAAATGGAGTCAGATCAACGGTCCACAATCTTGATGATTCGATGGTTCATATCTTTTCGTGATTTCGCATATCGCGAGTTCTTGCCGTGAGTTTCTTCCTTGACTCCTCCAACTCCTGGTATCTGAAACTTCGAAATGGATTCGGATCAATGCTCCACAATCTCCCTTTGATCAACGACTTAGATTAAGTCATGGTTTTTCATTTTGCGATTTCGGCATTCTTGTTGCAAGTGTTCTTGACACCTCTGTTACACAGGATAGCCTAATTGAGAGGGGGGGGTGAATCAGTTAGATAAAAAAATGATTTCTTTTTATTTAACAAATTACTCAATGAACACAATTACTGTATATCTTGTTGCAAATCATTCAAATAATTAAATATGCAATCACATAAACAGACAATGACACAAAGATTTTCATGAGGAAACCCAAAAGGGAAAAACCTCTTCTTCGTATGAATGAAAGGAAAGCTCCAAATCCTCTTTACATTCTTATTTTATCTGAGCTACAACCCAGATGAGGCTACTACCTTTGTTTCTTCAGCACCTATGGAATGGAAGCTACAACTCCCATATGTACAAGCACCAACTTGTACATGAGACTTTTACAATCTCCCCTTGCTCCCCCCTACCACCCTGAAATCATTCTCTGTCATAAAGAACCTGCAAACCAACTCTTTATCTTCTCTGTCAAACAATAAGAATTCAAATCCTCACTTCACAATTCATTCTTGACCAGACCACTTAGATTTTTCAATCTATGTATGTGTCTTCCCTCCTTTGTCTATTTTCTTCCTCAAATTTTACAAAGCCATATATATCCCATAATCCTCTTCTTCAAAAAAAAAATCTTGCAACAAACAATTTATATATCTTCCTCTATCATCAATGCATACAATCAAACCCTCAAGCTACAAAGAATCAGTTACAACAACTGAATAACTTCCTTACAGTAATTTTTATTGGCCAAGGCATCAAGACGAACAATATCCACATGATCAGTTTAAAAATTTAATCAGCATCGTTTGATGAACATACACTTGTTTTAATTTCTCAGCATGGAATAACCCTAGAGCACTTTGGCAAGTAGCTTGTGCTAACCCATATGTCAATTGGTCCTGACCAGAGGTTAATCCAAATGCATTTCGCATTTTTGTATTTCGGCAATTCGACAATCCTGTGTCGAAGAGTCTTGACACTTTAAGTTACGAAATCCCGAAATAGAGCTTAGCTTCATGCTAGCTCCTCCCTCTCATATGACCATTGGTGGTAACCACTGCCTACACCAAAAAGTTATTTCAGCATTTCGCATTTTAGCATTTCGACATTTCTTGTGATGAAGTGTTTCAACACTCCAAGTCCCGAACCCCGGTATTTCGGCATTTTGCATTTCGGCGTTTTGACATTTCTACGATTGATGTGTTCGACACTCCAAGTCTCGGTATCTGGAACTCCAAAATGGAGTCAGATCAACAGTCCATGATCTCCCTTGTATCAACGAGTCAGATTAAGTTGTGGTTTCGCATTTCGCAATTTTGACATTTATGTGGTGAGTGTTCTTGACACTTCCAACTCCCGGTATCCAAAAATCCAAAATGGAGTTCGGCGTTTCGCATTTCGCGATTTCGGCATTTCTGTTGTGAGTGTCTTTGACACTTCGAACTCCCAGTATCCAAAACTTCGAAATGGAGTTCGATGTTTCACATTTCATGATTTCGGCATTTTTTTTGTGAGTTTCTTTGACACTTCCAACTCCTGGTATCTCGAAATAGAAACTCTCCCGGAATCCCGAAATAGAAACTCCCGAAGTGACGATCTCCGAAATCGATGATCTCTGAAATTGATGATCTCTGAAATCGATGATATCCGAAATCCAAGCTGTGTCTATGCAAGCTGATCCACGATCTCTGAAATCTAAGCTATGTCTGTGCAAACTGATCCATCGATGATCTCCGAAATCCAAGCTGTGTTTGTGCAAACTGATCCACGATCTCTGAAATCCAAGTTGTGTCTGTGCAAACTGATCAAACTACAAACCCTTCCAACAAACACTCCATATATCCATCGATGATCTCCGAAATCCAAGATGTGTCTGTGCAAACTGATCAAACTACAAACCCTGCCAACAAACACTCTAGATTTAAAGTTTGACATTAATGACAAAAAAACAAGTCATGTGCAAACTGTGCAAACTGCAATCCCTACCAACAAACTCCCCCTTTGGCATTGATGGAAAACTTTAAATCTCTTCTCCCCCTTTTGACATCTATGGCAAAGGAATCAACCATAATCCCCCTGAGAAAATAAAACCACTTGCAAAGAGGTATCATTTCAGTATCAACTCCCCCTATCAATAATAGTCAATAAACCTGTGCAGTCTAATTTTATAATGAAACCCTTGCAATCTTTGAGAATGAAATGAAATTACAAAGGTTTAACCCCCAACTGATCCCTGAGACTTTCAAATTGCATTTTAGGTAAAGGTTTAGTAAATACATCTGCAATCTGATCCTTTGTGCCAACATGTTCCGCTTTAATAACTTTAGACATAACCTGCTCTCTTAGAAAATGAAATTTAATGGGAATGTGCTTTGTTTTTTAATGCATAACAGGATTTTTGGAAATACTGATTGCACTAGTATTATCATAGAAGATAGGTATAGGGTCATCATACTGAATATGTATATCTTCCAGCATATGTTTCATCCATAGAATCTGAGTGCAACAAGTTGCAGCTACTATGTATTCTGCTTCAGCAGTAGACAGAGACAGTGTTGATTGTTTTTTACTTGACCAACTTACAAGACATCCTCCAAGAAAAAATGTTGCTCCACTAGTACTCTTCCTGTAATCAACACAACCTGCCCAATCAGCATCAGTGAATGCATATAAATCAAGTTGATTACCTATACGATACCACAAACCATATTCTATTGTCCCCTTAAGATATCTGAAAATTCTTTTGACTGCAAGTAGATGAGAAGTTTTTGGTGAAGCCTGAAACCTGCCAACTTGACAAATTGCATGCATAATATC
>SNQJ01S0149703.1:0-16364 GCA_010110895.2 Picea sitchensis | reverse complement strand
GATATTAGTTCCAATACCAATTTAAAGCATTAAAGTGCATAAAAATAGCTTGAAATGCAAAGATACCTTAGGTAACCCCATCGAATGGTAGGGAGATGTTAATTATGTCAAAATGAGGCCAAAAGGGTGGTACTGGCATATAAATGGAGGTCTGTGGTATATAATATAGGCAAAGAGCATGGTCAAAATCGGGGACCAACAGGTACATTTTGGAATCCCACAAACCATTGTCTCAGATCAAGATAGTCGATTTCTCAGCACATTCTGGTCGAGCCTCTGGTCACTGTTGGACACCAAGCTCACCAAATCCACAGCCTTCCACCCCCAAACAGATGGCCAAACCGAGGTTGTAAATCGAATGATTGTGCATATCCTTCACATGTATAACTCAAAGAACCCTCGCACATGGGATGAGAGTCTTCCTTATGTCCAGCATAGCTACAACCAAGCCTTGCATAGCTCAATTAGCCACAGCCCCTTTCAAGTGGGGTTGGGATTCCAACCATTGGGTCCCATAGATGTTGCACTCCCCCTTGCGGTCACCTCGATTGACTCATCTCTTGCTCCAAATGAAGCTGACAAAGCCACCTGGTTCATTGATCAGATCTATCACATCCGCCAACAGGTTCAAGATATCCTACAGAAGTCCAATGACAAGTACAAACAGCGCCATGATCAACATTGGGTGTCGCATAAGTTTCAGGTGGGCGAAAAATTTTGGTTGCACTTGCAGAAAGAATGCCTTACAGGACCCCATCGAAAGCTTCACCCACTCCATTATGGACCATACACTATCACCAAGGCTATGGGGGATAGTGATTTTGACCTCAACATTCCTCCTTTCCTTGGTCTGCACCCAATGTTCAACGTGGATCTCCTTCGGCCTTATTTCCCACCATTATTGGACACCTCAGAAGTAGCAGAACAACTGACACCAATAGAGCTCAACCCCGACTACATACAATAGGCATCCAATGATCATATTGTGGACAGATAGATCAAGGGCACTCGACAACAAAGGATCCATATTTGTCGAGTCATCAAAGCAGGGCAGCTCTTGCACCAAGGCAAGTGGCTCACCCGGGGCCAAATTCAGCAAAAATTTCCTCATCTAATGGGGGACCTCAATGAAATGGATACCATTTCTTCCTAAGGAGGGAGGATTGATCCAGATGGATATCAGTGGCCACCCACCTTTTCCAACTGGCTCAAAACAGTTTTCTGACATTTTTGGCAATTTACTATTTTTAGCAGTTTTTACTTCTGGGGCCATTTTGAGGGCCTAAATGAAGGTTTTTAAGCATCGAGCTCCTCAATGAAAAATAAAGGCATGATTGAGCCCCAAAAATGAATCTCCTCGGTGATACCTTTCCAACGGGATATCACACACCTAAAACGAAGATTGTATGCAAAAGTTACGACCCCGGGAAGTTGATGTACTAGCTTACCCAAACGGGGCCCACATGACTTTTGGCGTTTCATCTCCTAGGGTTAGCTTTTTGGATTTCTAGGGTTTTTGGCATTCTTTTCTATTGTAAAAATGCCTTTAGAACCTCATTGTAACCTTCTTCTTGTGAATGCGCATTTCCGTCACATCTATTCTCAGAGATAAGCCGCCACCATTCCAGCAAGCTTGTCTCCGCTGCATTTTACAGTTTCATCTTATTTCACTATTGAATAGAAAACCAGTTTTTACTGTATCTCTGTTATTTTGTGTTAAGCACCTGTTAATAATCTATATTCATTTCATTCTACTCATAAAATCCGGATCACATCCACACCAAGCTTGTCTCAGAAGTACACAAACTTTTCTTTGGACAATGGCTTGGTTAGAATGTATGCAATCTACTCATCAGTAGAAATGCACTGAAGTCTAATAGATCCTCTTTGCATCTTAACATATTTTCGTAGTGGGTGAAACCACATAACCACACTTGGAAAGCATATAGATTATCTCTCACATAATATGAATGTAATGCACAAAAATAAACATACAAAGTGTTACAAATTTTTTTACATCACTCCATGCAACTTCCTTGGATGGCCTTTCCATTTCCCTATGCAGACTTGAAGTTCCCTTTTTGTGACTTTTAGAGCCAAAAAAACATATTTTTCCACATATACATGCCCTATCAGTTATACAACAAGAATATATGCAGGTTTCTCCACTACATCCCACGTACATCGGATTTGGTGATCAAAATTAAAAATTATGTCGGGTTTCCATGCCATGTCATGAGATCCATTATTCTTGACCTTCCATATACTGGAAACGCTCTGACTCGGCCCTTCAGTTCCATTTGAAAGCTATAAATTGAACCATATCCAAGCCTTGAGGGAATTAAACAATTCAACTTTGAGAGAAAAGACACTTTGGATAAATTTCACTTCATATTGAGTCTGCATCCCTTTGTCCTTGAAAGTATGAACTCCTTGTTCAGCCCCCAAGCTCTTCCTTCTTTGTGATGGAGAACCTCATTGACTCCTTTATATGAGCTTTCCTTTGATCCAGTATTGAAGTGGTGGAGGCCCAGCTAGAGGGACTTAGTTTCTCGGTTCCAATATGTTTCGTTACAGAAGTTTGTCACCTATATACTTCTGCTGATTATTTTAATAGAAATACTCTTTTCTTGTCCAATTGATATCTTGCAAATATTTGAATTATTATTCCACAGGCGTATTTTTCATGTATGTTAATGGATTATTCTAATATATATGATAACACTATATATTATCACCATATGCTTGCATATCTTGGCTTTTTAGGACAAGTTGCAAGTATAAAGCTTTGGTTTGCGTGCTCAACGGTGGTCTTCATCAAACGTCCGGACGAGGTAGGCTCTTAGCCTTATCTTGTTATCATTTCATTTATATAGCATACTTGGGATTAGAGTTTATTTTTGCATGTCATTCCATCTATTGTGGCTTAACCCTTTCCATAGAGAGATTTTCCTCGTAACAGAATTGGCGACCATACTAGGGATTGATCTTCTTTTTGGGGGGTTTGGAGTGTTTTTCTCTTTGATTTGCTCTTTGTTAGCCTGAGTTTCCTTGTCGCCTATTTCTTGACAACCTATTTTTACTTTGCATCTAAGTTTCTTAGCTTAAACCTTGCCCTGCTAGTGTTTTACTGGGTATACATGGTTTTTCCTTGGACAGACGTGTACATACATGAGTTGTCATCCTTTAGGGTGTGTATATACGTGATTTGTGCTCAAACAATCGCGTACATCATCTCTTTAGTCTTGTTGGTTGAGTTTGTTGTTTGTTGGGTGAGTTTGGTTGGTTGTTGAGTCTTTTTGGATCCATGTCTTGAATTTTAAGTGTTGAAAGAGTGATAGGAAGCCTTCTTATTGTTGAATTTTCGGGCGATTTTCTTTCTTATCACAGTTTTCATTGGTTGTCCTTGCACATTAGTATGAGTGTTTTCTTCGTGGTGTCCTGCTTGGCTTGTCTATTTTTTCTTGTAGTAGGGTCTGCCTGTGAAGTTGTTATTGAGTCCTTGCATTTTATTTTCTTCATATCGAAAATACAAAACTATTTTCTTATTTTGCATTATGGCATTTTCACTTTTGATTACTTTTCTTTGATTTTGACAAATTCAGAGAGATTGCATTGAAAAAATTGCATTTAGAAGCATACCATCTTTTTGAAATTCAAGACTAGTACTTAGCAGTGTTTTTATATTTGCTTCTTTTTATATGTTGAATCGTAATACCATTAGTTTCATGACCATACCTCTTGAGTAAGAAGAAGCCATTAAAATTAACGTTGATTAATTAAAATTGAGTAGAAACTATTTTATTTTTCAGGGTACACAAACAAGCATAGGACATAGGGCCTTGGAAGAGGATTTTGTGAGTTAACTTCTCCAAGGCTATTAAAATAAACATATGTGTCTAACCAGGCAGTGGTGAAACCCATTGTGTAATTAGTGACGTTAGGGGGCTTCGCTCACACTGGAGTTAAGCACGAGGTCGCGCAAAGTTGGTTGCAAAGATAGTCGTCTAATACCTTCTTAGTGTCAGAGATATTTTTGGGGCTCTATTCATATTTGGGGGTCTTGCTAGTACCTTTACCTCCATGAGAGGTGGTTCTTTCAATATTTTGGGCTTTGTTATGATGCACATATGGTGGACCGGACTTACAACTGTTCGCATGCACATTGGTTATATTGTGCTGAATCTAGTTGCTTGACATAGGTAGCCACATAGGATACTTGCAGGGGTTATTCTGCAGGTACCCTGAGTCAGATAAGGGCCAGACAACACACAACATTTATGGAGGATTACCTCTCTGGGGGGATCTTATCGACTGCATTGTTAAGCCCATGAGGTCCCTTATAATTGATTCTGATACCTCCAATATTTTGAAGGGATTCTCAAGCCCCTCTTGGGCGAGCCATACCGACTCTAGTGAGGGAGCCCCCTTTTCAGCCACTATATCATGTTTGTGTACATTGGCCTTTTTTGTTTATTTTGGTGTTCTCTCTGATTATTAATTGGCCATAGGATTTGGTTATATATCGAGTTTTGAGTCATCGTGGAGCAAGACCAACTGCCTCGCAGGTCTTGTCATTTGTCGAAGTTACCACCAACATGGTACATATATCTCCACCCCCTAGACTCATGATCATCCAGTTATGAGTACTGATTTAGACCCGAACATCACAGGGAGTCCCTCGACTCCTATATATTCTGTGATTAATGGGATCCCTTTGACTCCTTCAACCTCGATGGTGGGGGTGTTGGAGCTCCATGCCTCTAGTGCTACCCAACCTATGAGTTATACTCAACCCATAAGAATGAACCCTTTCAAATATCTTTTTGGTATGCCAAGTCACAATTCTCAGTCCATACCTTTGGTCTCTAATCCTTTATCTTTTGGTATGCTCAAAATGATGTCGTAACTCTCATCTTCCATTCCAGTGGCCAATGCGAATCCTAGTTTTGGACCTAGGGACATGACTCATCCATATGCTCCTCTCTTATTTGGTGAAGGTCATATTCCCCAAATGAATCCTACAGCTGGAGGTTGGACTCCTCTTTCCTCTGGGCCTAATCCTAGTCTCAATGCTCCAAGATGGAGTGCTCAACTAGGCAGACAGTTCACTTCCTATGTTCTGTCCTTTATCCCCTCTTTCTCCATGCCAATTCCAACAAACAAATTTATGATGGTGAATCCCCCTATGTCCTCTAGAGTTCCATCTAGAGGGAGTCAGTTTCACACTATGGGAAACCCCCAAATTGGAGTCCCTTCAGTTGGGGGAAATGTATATAACCCTCATCATCCTGCTTTCATGGGTATGGTACCCATACAACCATTTATGAATCAGTTTGGAGGAGGATATTATCCTACCGGATAGGGCCATGGAATATATCAGAACCCTTGATGGCCCACAATCCCTCAACCCCAATCTTTCCTGGGATCATGGGCTCAAATGCCACAACCCCAGATCCCTTTTCCAGCCACACTTAATCTGCCATATTTTTCAAAATTAATTAATGACCATGTGTGTCATGATCCGTTATAGCTCCCCGTCCCCACCAAGCTTCCTTCGGAAATTCCAAAATATGAAGGAAAGACTAGCAAGGATTTGGGTGATCATGTTACTACTTTTCATCTTTGATGCTCATCTAACTCCCTGAATGGCCATTCTATTCATTTGAGGCTATTTCAATGCACCCTCATGGGGGTTGTTGCAAAATGGTACATTGAGCTACCGGGGGGAACATACAAAAACCTTAATTAGATGGTTTTGGTCTTTCTCAACCACTTCCAATTTCTGGTTCGTTATGATGTTGGCATAAAACTTTTGTTGGCCCTTCACCAACATAAATCCATGCATATATTGGACCATATCCAAGAGTGGCATAGAAGGAAGAGGTTGATCAAATCCTACATTCCTCCGTAGTTTATGTTGGAATGGTTCCTTAAGTCTTTATTTACTTATATTTCGAAGGATGTCTCTACATCCAGAGTAACATCTAAGGAAGAAGATATTTTCAAAGCCCAACAATCGGACCTCATATATTTTCAATATGGGATGTTGTATGAAACTCTTCCTGACGCGCCATGGTCGAACTATGACCCTAGACAAAATCTTGGGCCTCATGTCGATGGCATCATAGGCTCTGCAAATGCTAATTCTACAAACTTGGTGACGAACCAGTTGAAATATTTGTCTCTAAGCCAGCCTATAACAGGACAAGCTTTGGTTTCATCCTCCACCCCCACCCAGTTGGCAAATGTGCATTTTGTATAGTCGTTGGCTAACCCAAATGGTAACCAACAACCAAGAGGTAATAAAAACAAAGGTTGAGGTAATAATCGTAAGGATGGGAAAAATAATAATAAAGCCAAGGATGACACTAACAATTATAGATGGAATAATAATGGTGGTGAGGGAAAGAAAGAAAAATGGAAGGTGAATTTTTCCTTGTAAACTTTGTAAATATGATCACCTTACCCGCCTATGCCCAAAAATTGAGGAAGCCTCGAGGATATTATCGCAACTTCCCATTGTGCTAACAAATCCATTTCTACATAATCAGCACATGGCCTTGGGGACCCCCAACACCGGAAATGCATTGAGCGGGTGTCGAAACCCCTCAGCACATGAAGGTGGCCATCTATGTGTTAATATGGTCAAGTCTCAGATTGATGTAGCCACTCGATCTCGTGATTACAGTTCTTTACAGATTGTTGTAGGTCTAGAGTCTCCTCCTCCTCTGGAAACACCCTTGCAGATCAAAAATCCAAAACCTTCGCCTCATATTTTAAAAGAAGTACTAAAGTTCTCTTCCCACAATCCTAATGTCAGAGCCACCCAGAAATATTCGATTTTTGAAGATCTCGGCCAAACCCCTTGTGCAATGTCGGCTTTGGAGGTTCTCTAGATGTGTCCTTCACAGAGGAATGCCTTGTTATCTATGTTAGGATCTCTATCCCCATGTGTCTCGAAGGCTATCAAGTTTGATGTCATGGATGTTAGGCCTCGCTTACCTTACCACATGGCCTTTCAAATCCATGTGTAGTACACAAAAATTACCATCAAATTCACTTTAATTGATGAAGGTGTTGCGATATTCATGATGTCCCTAACCTGTTGGAAAGCCATTGGCTCTTCGACCCTATCCCAATCTATGACTATTTTGATAGCATTTGATGGGCGTTCATTTTGAACCCACATAATTGTTTCCACTTTTCTGGTCCAGTTAGGTGGGAATACAATGGAGGTTGATGTTGAGGTGGTTGATGCGCCCCTCAACTATAATTTACTACTAGGGTGTAATTGGACTTATTCCATGACAATCGTCATATCATCCATTTACTGCACTTTATGTTTTCCTCACAAAAGAAAAATAGTGACGATTGATAAGTTGTCTTTTGCGCACGCTAGTCCTAGTGCATCAGTTGGACCTTCGGTCCCTGTGATCGAAAATTCTCAGCAAGAAACTGAGGATGTTGGTGTCAGAATGTATTCCTCTCTGATGGGTAGATTTTATTTCATGGAACCAATTCACCACATTCATGCCATTTCCAGTGATTCTTCATCTTTGATGAGGTAAGTTGATTTTCATACTTCATATTTCAATGACCCTTGGACCCTACCTTCCCCGACTATGTCGTACAAAGGTCAGTCGCACATTGGGATGGAAATTCCACTGTCAACAACAGAGGTTGTGTATTAGTCTATTTTTGACGCTACTGTTGACCCGGATCCTTCCTCCTCATGGATGGACGAGGTGGATCCTGTTCTAGGTACCATATGGGCTGCTCAATCATCTTGTTCACATGATTGTCTTGACGATAAATTACCTTAAGATGAAGACATCTTAGAGGCCATATATGGTCTTGATAGGCCTTGGGACGATTTGCATCATCGCTCCTATTTCCTCCTAGAGCTTGTTAAGATTGAACAAGATGACTTTAGATCTACCTTAAGTGAGATGTTCGGTCATGCTTTGGTTCCATTATATATGCATGGTATTTATGCCGAAGGAAACATGGAGAATATTTCTCCTACCATCACGATCAACATTTCTCGTATTCCTGGAAAAATTGTGAACGTATATATCGGTGCAGATTGGTTTCCTGAAGAAATTAAGATCTACACCGATCTCTTCAAAGAGTTTTGCGATGTATTCTCTTGGTCATATGAATAGATGCCATGGATTGACCCTATCATTGTCGAACATGATAATAAAACCTATATGGATGCTAAACCTGTTCAGAAATGTCTTAGAGATGTTAGTCCTAGGAAGGCCCCTACTATTAAGGTAGAGTTAGAGAAGCTACTTAATGTTGGTTTCATCTACCTGATTCCCTTTACTGAATAGGTGTCCAACCCCATTCTCATAAATAAAAGGAAAGGAACCATCTGCGTATGTATGGATTTTCGAGACCTGAACAAGGCTTGTCCTAAAGATAACTTCCCAACTCCTTTCATTGACCAGATTCTTAACGAGTGCGCAGGAAGCGAAGTATTTTATTTTATGGACGGATTTTTAAGGTATAATAAAATTCAAATCAAACCTGAGGATCAACATAAGATGAATTTTATTTGTCCTTGGGGTAATTTTGCATACCATAAAATGACTTTCGACATTAAAAATGCCGGAGAAACCTTCCAACATGCCATGACCCTTTCTTTTCACGATATTAAGCATATTGTCGAAGATTACTTAGATGATCTTGTTGCTCACTCTCACAAGAGGGTATATCACTCTGCTCACCTTCGATTAGTATTTGAGAGATGCCTTTACTCTCACATTCGGTTGAACCTTCACAAGTGCATATTTTGCATTAGGTTTGGCCGTGTTTTAGGATTCTTACTGTCTGAGCATGGGATCATGGTAGATCCTATGAAGGTTGAGGCAATACTTTGATTGCCTCCCCCGTGCAACGTTAGACAAATTCAAGGTTTACAGGGGAAGGATAAATTCTCGCGTCAGTTCATAGTGAACTATACCAATTTAACTAAAGGTTTCATGCATCTTTTGAAGAAGGATACTTTTTTTATATGGGATGAGTGAGCCAAGGAATCATTTGATGCTCTTAAGAAAGCTTTGGTATCGACACCTCTGTTGAAGCCTCCAGACTACAGTAGAGACTATTTTCTTTATATCACCACGTCTGAAGGGATTGTTGGTATGGTTCTAGTTTAGGAGGACGATGAGCTCCATGAGCACATTGTCTACTATCTCAGTTGAAACCTAGTCGGTCCTGAACTTAAATACTCTCACATAGAGAAACTGGCCTTGGCCACCGTACATGCGGTTCAAATATTATGAAATTATATATTACTTTGAAAAACTATCGTAGTTGTGGATATCAATCCATTTCAATATGTCCTCACCAAGCGTATCATAGGGGGGGAATACAATAAGTGGATTGTTATTTTGCAATAATTTGATCTCAATTTCGCTTCGGCGAAGTCTAAGAAATCACTCTTTTTTCCGAATTGATATTGGACTTCCCTCGACTAGATGAGGAAATTTTTCATGACGATTCGTTCGCGGATGAACATATCTTCCTTATCTCGTCTTTGGATCCCTGATATGGAGACATTCTAATTTATCTTCAAACCTTGAAGATACCGGAGCATCTGTCGAGAGACAATCGACGACGTATACGTCATTAGGCTAAAAACTACCTTATCATCAGTGACACTTTGTATCGTCGAGGGGTAGATATTATTTTACATCATTGCTTGACTCACAAGGAAGTTGAGTCTATTCTCAATGGTTTTCATGGTGGGGCATGTGGTGGTCATTTATCTAGGCTTGCAACAACCCAAAAAATATTGCGAGCTAGTTATTTTTTACCGTCAATTTTTAAATATTGTGTTGAAGTAGTCAAGAAGTGTCACCCTTTCTAGGTGTTCGCTCAGAAAATGCACTTGCACCTAGCCCCTCTTCACCTTGTCATCACGGTCGTCCCCTTCACCAAGTGGGGGATCACTACTACTAGAGTTGAATTACTATATGAACTCTAGTTGGATAGATTGTGTTCTATCAACAAGCTGGGTCTTTCTTGAGAGTTGGTGCTCTCCTAGGAGTTGGTGCTCCTTACTTTAGTTGGTGCTGATACAAAATAGTTGGTGTTGGGAAAATCTTTATTACTATAGTAAAATATATACATATACATTATACAAAATATTATACAAACATCTGGTATCTCTTGTCCATTGTGATTATGATTTAATTGTTCTTAATTTGTACAATTATGTTTTAAATGCTAACTTGCAAGAAGAAAAGTTAGAAAATTCCACACACTAATTCACCCCCCCACCCTACTAGTGTGGGTGGTGTGTTCAACATAGATATACAAACACATAGACATATATGGAAATATACAAAAAGTAGTGGGAGAACCAACAGTATGCACTTTATTATGTACAAGAACAACCAAATTTCCTCTATTACATAGCCACACATATATACTTGTGTTTGTTTTTACCTAACAGATACAACTTCTTAATTGATTTGGTAGGTTGACTCTAATTGTCTGTTCAACCAACTACTATTCTTGACTTAGGAAGTTAACATGTTTGGTCGACTAGCAAGTCTATTCCACGGGGCTAACTAGCTTTATATTTCCAATTGTCTCTTATTGAATCATTCCCCATTGGTGTATCTGTATATTTGGAGGAAGTGTTGTTGCTCCTTTGTCTAAGTGATACTCTTGCATTCCTTCAACTACTATTTCTAGTGTTACTGATTAGTGTCTTACAGTTGGGAAGTTTGATTCCAACATTGTTGGGTTGAAAAATTGGAACCTGTATTTGTATGATGAGGTGACACCTGATTGTACAGGATGTTGTGACATGCCTTCAAATGATGTCTAATATATTTTTGGATCCCATCTACTTCAAATGTTGGGAAAACATATGCCACTCATCTATCAAGTATTGTTCCTCCACACCTATTGTTTTCAATTGTGATAATAAGTCCAATTTATCTATTATAGATGATGTTGGAACGGTGCCGACTCTGGGTCAAACGTTTCTCCTTCTTCATGTAGTTTTCCCAAAATTTGGTCGAAGTATCTGGTGGAAAAATTCATTTCCATATGAGCCTTCTTCCCTTCTCTGATCCGCTCTCTCTCTCTTGTTGTTCAAGTTGCATCTCCACTTCTTTCTCTTTTGTGATCTGGGTTGCTAGAGACATCTTCAGTTTTGGGTCACTTGTCATGTCCTTTGTTTTCCTTATGTCTGCGATCACTATCTTTTGGGATATCATTTTATTGTAGGTTTAGGAAAAATACAAGGACTAGTTACTAACTGTAGTATTTAATGCAATTACTTTCTTGCTTTCCCTTTCTAGACTTTGTTTAACTTCTATGTTTCATGTTCTATGTGGAGGATTGTTGCATTCTAGTTGGTGACTAGCTTTTAATTAGGTATCATGATTTCATTGTGCAGCTACTTTATTTCTTTGTTTTCTCTCTTGAGCTCCCATATCTCTTGCTAACTTCAGGAATTTTCCTCGACTGTTTCTTTGACAAGTCCTATGAATGCTTCCAAGGGGTCTATTTCTTTTGTCGACTATTCTATGCCAAGATTTTCTTTTACCAGTATCATATAGCCCTATAATACTTCTTTCTCTTTGTCTTTTCTCTTTGTAAGATGATATCCATCCTTCATGGACCTTTTCCACCTATGTGTCGATTCTTTTGTGACTTCATTGTAGAGGTCGAACATTTTCACGTCGGATGCTATTGAAAGGTCGAATACCATTTATTTGGTTGGGCCAATTGACCCGACTGGTATGAATGCTCTAAATGTAACTGATCTATATTTTATGAGCAGAACGAAATGCATATATATTATTAAAATATGCTTAACACATAATAACAAATATACAGTAAAATGGTTTCTATTCAATAAGGAAATAAGCTAAAACTATAAAATGCAGCGGAAAACAAGCTTGCTGGAATGGTGGTGGCTTATCTTTGAGAAGAGATGTGTCAGTTGCGCTCATTAGAAAGAAGTTGATTACAACAAGTCTCTGAAGGTGTTTTTACCAGAAACAAGAATTTCAAAAACCCGAGACATCCAAAAACCTAACCCTAGGAGATGAAGTGCCAAAAGTCATGTGGGCCTCGTTTGGGTAAGTTAGTACATCAACTTCTCGGGGTCATAACTTTTGCATATGATCTTCGTTTTAGGCGCACGATAGCCCGTTGGAAAGGTCTATCCGAGGAATACACATGTTTCCATCAGACTTTGACACCATGTATACTCTAATCGTGGCGAGCCCTAAAAACGTTGTTTAGGGCCTCAAAACGGCCCCGGAAGTCAGGGACCCGAAAACCAGGAAAAAACTACCAAAATGAGCCAGTTGGAATAGGTAGGAAGCCATCAACATCCATCTAGATCAATCCTACCCCCTTAGGAATCAATGGTCTCCATTGCGTTGAGTTACCCCATCAGATGAGGAAATTTTTGTTGAATTTGGCCCCAGATGAGCCACTTGCCTTGGTGCAGGAGATGCCCTGCTTTGACAACTCGATAAAGCTGGATCATTTGCTGGTGAGTGCCCTTGACCTGCTTTTCCACAATATGGTTAGTGGATACATGTTGTATGCAGTCAAGGTTGAGCTCTGTTGGTGTCATTTGTTCTACTATCTTTGATGTGTCCAATAATTGTGGGAAATAAGGTCAAAGGAGATCCACGTTGAACATTGGGTATAGGCCAAGGAAAGGAGGAATGTTGAGCTCAAAAGAATTATCACCCACAACCTTGGTGATGTTGTACAGCCCATAACGGAGTGGGAGAATATTATGATGGGGTCCTGTAAGGCGTTCTTTCTGCAAGTGCAACCAAACTTTGTCGCCCACCAAAAATTTATGAGGCACCCATTGTTGATCATGGCGTTGCTTGTACTTGTCATTGGAATTATGTAGGATATCCTGAACCTATTAACGGATGTGTCGGATCCACTCAATGAGCTAGGTGGCTTTGTCAACTTCAGTTGGAGTAGGAGATGAGTCGATTGAGGTGACTGCAAGGGGTAGTGCAACATCTATGGGACCCAAGGGTTGGAATCCAAACCCCACCTGAAAGGGGTTGTGGTTGATTGAGCTATGTAGGGCTCGGTTTTAGCTATGCTAGACATAGGGAAGACTCTCATCCCATGTGTGAGGGTGCTTGGAATTATACATGTGTAGGATATGCATGAGCATTCAATTTACAACCTCAGTTTGGCCATCTTTCTGGGGGTGGAAGGCCATGAATTTGGTGAGCTTGGTGTCCAGCAGTGACCAGAGGCTCGACCAGAATGTGCTGAGAAATTGACTATCCTGATCTGATACAATGGTTTGTGGGATTCCAAAATGTACCCAGAGTCGTTCAAAGAAGAGCTTGGAAGTGGCCTCCGCTATGATGCTCTTCTTGCAGGTGGCCAAAATCACCATCTTAGAAAAACGATCAACAACCAAAAAAACAGTCATTTCCCCTCTTAGTGTATGGGAGGCCCGACATGTAGTCCATAGAGATGGATTCCCATGGCATGTCAGGAGTAGGCAGAGGGGTGTACAGGACCTGTTTCTTAGTGGTTGGTTTGGCAATAGCGTAGGCAATGCAGGACCTGATATACTTGCTGACCTCATGTCAAAGTTTTAGCTAGTAGAAATGTTTTTGTAGCATTGCCACTGTCTTTTCGATGCCGAAGTGTCCTACACCTGATTGTAGTGGGCTTCCCAGATCAGCTTCACTCACTCTCTTGATGGAATGCATATATGGCCTAGACGGCACAGTATCCCATCTTAAAGATGGAAATTAGCGACAACTACATTAGCACCCAATATTGTGTAGGTGGTGGCAAAGTCAAGGTCTGTCTCATAAAGTTGGGGCCATCCAGAGGTCTCATGGAAGCAAGAGTCTAGCACTGTGGTGATTTTCTTGACTGGTGGTCTGTTGAGGCAATCAGCGACGCAATTGGTGCTTCATGTTTTATACTTGATTTTGAGTTGGAATTGATGCAAGTATGTGGCTCACTTATGATGGCGGTCATTCTTCAATTTGCCTTGTGTTTGCATGAACTGCAGTGGCTTATGATCAGTGTGGATGGTTGTCTCCTTCCCAAGAATGTAATGTCTGCACTAGAAGCAGGATTGCACAATGGAGTACATTTCTTTGTCGTAATTAGGGTACTTAGGTACAACATCTGATAGTGTCTCACTATGATAGGCCACAGGGTGGCCATGCTGAGTGATAATGGTGCCCACAACATAGTCTGAAGCATCTGTTTCGATATCGAAGGGTTGTTGCAGGTTTGGTAGTTAAAGTATTGGGGATGAGCATAAACCTTGCTTCAAATCATAGAACACTTGTTGTTGGGACTAGCCCTACACAAATTTCTCCTTACCACCACCCCTATTTACTTAGCTAAGAGCCCAAGCAATATGGGAGAATCCCAACATGAATCTGCGGTAGAAATTGGCAAGGCCCAAGAAGCTTCGAAGCTCGGTGCATGTGGTTGGGGCTTGCCAGTCGCGGATGACCTGGATCTTTGTTGGATCCACATGTATGCCATGTTGATCAATGTAGCAACCTTTCTATTACCATACTTCGCATAAATATAACACTCACTCTCAAATTATAAAGCAACATGCATTTAAGCAATGAAACACCTTTAGAGCTCAAAGTAAGTCTAAAAATTACTGCTATCATAATTTTAAACATGGCATTAGCATTAATTCATATGCACAGCAGAATACATGATAATTAAAAATACACATACATGCAGAAACATAAATTAAAACATCATCTAGTACTTATCTTGGAAACAATAGTAGTTCCACCAACTAGGTGCAGGCCTTCCACGAACCTCCCAGCCTTAGACCACACTACTCATCAACTCAGCAATGGGTCACCCCCGAGATGGGACTAAGCTCCATCCCAAGGCAAGGAATCCTAGGCTAGGCTAAGGTTATAGGGAAAACACCCAGTCACAAGGAAGGAATTCTCTCCCAGGAACCACTCATTCTCACTGCCCACAGACTCTCCTTCCCCACATGCTTGCTACACCCCAGAAGTATACACCTTCTCTATCACCTAGACAGTCCTCTGGATGCTAACCTCCTTTGCCTTGGGTTTCAACAACAAGTCAGACCAGAAGTCTCTAAGCTCCATGGCAGATACAGGGTTCCTTCCAGGATTTCTCTCCTTCCTGTGCGCACTCTCTCACCTAGAGAGAATCGCTCACAGGCCAACAACCTGTTCTTCCAACCTCAATAACCTCTCTCACCTGGAGAGAGTGTCGTACAACTAGCCAAAAATCCCCACGCAGTCCAGCACTACATGGCCACAACAACCAATGGGGAAAATAGACACGGGCTTTCCAACAGGTTCAACAATGACGAGTGGTCTCACGGATATAGCTTCGGACTAGACTCCACGCATAGGCTCGATGCTCAGACAGAGTATGCTTCGGCTTTTCAGAAATTAACACTAGTTATTCCGAATCAACACATAGACTTTTCCTATTCAGAGGGCATATGAGGTATTCTTGTAGAGGTCGGACCGGTCGTACTGTTCAGAAGATCGAATGGAATGGAGGAGAACCCCCATCACGGCTCATCTCAGCCCTTTATTTTCATGGGCCAGGGTTGACATTTGTCACCCATGCAACTGCATGCATTCCTTCAGCATGTGTTCCTTCCATTTGGAAGTTGCTTGTCCTTCCAAAAGAACTTAGGATAAGACATATTATTCACATGTCTTTTGGAATAATATTAAATTATTATTCTCAAGGCTTAAGCCCCCTAGGCTTAACACTTAGCCCCTTTTCCCACCTTTCATCCCCTAATCTTTTGCCCTCTCTATGGATTCTTAGTCTCCCATCACTCATTCATCGTGTCAACCTGAACGCAGTGGTGTTTATATTTTATTAATGTGTTGCATACATACAGGTGCAAAATCAGGCCCTTGGCCTACAACCCTTAGTCTCTCTGGCCTAACAATCACATAAGCCCACCAACTTATACAAACTTGGATCACTAGCCTATAACACATATTTATAGTTCATTTCATAAACCATATTTACAAAGGGCTCAGCCTTGGCGACACTACAATCCCCCTCCCCTTATTTTTGCACTGTCCTCAGTGCAACCTTACACTGTCTCTGCAAGCTTTTTAAAATTTTCAAAAATATGTGGGTACTCTGCCTGTATAACATCTTCATGCTCCCATGTCACTTCCTCAGGAACGTACCAGGTCCACTGAACCTTTGCAAGCTCTATGGCTCGATTTTGGAGTTGTTTGCTTTTCCAATCCAATATGCGCATAGGATGCACTTGCAGGACACCTTCTAGTTCCACCTGAATCACATTCCAATCGATAACATGATTAGCA
>SNQJ01S0149702.1:10431-26737 GCA_010110895.2 Picea sitchensis | reverse complement strand
TTTTATGTTTGTAGGGTTAACCAACTAGTTCAGGATTAGGGCCTTGGATTAGGTTGGAGAGGAAACTCTTCAAGGCCATTAAAATCAAACATTGGAGTATGAGTTAGGGAGTGTCCAAATCCAATATCATGAAAGTTATCCGGGACCCCCCTCTAACACAGGGGATAAACATGAGGTCGCGTGTGAAAAGGTAGCGTAGATAACCCCTCCAAAGCTGGACCAATCGTAGTGGAGAACACATATAGAGGGCTTGTCTTGGGATTCCATCGATTGCATTTGCCACGGAGCTTTGTGGGTCTCCAATCCATTCGAGGCCCTCAGTTGTCTTCTGGACCACTTGCTCTCGATACCCTTGACAGGTTTCAGGCTTGATACCCTACTCATTGTGGTCTACCCGACTTTCGACTGTACCCACCTGGTGACTGTTCGCGCACTGGCAACCTAGTTGTCTATATTTTCTAGGGACATACACAGGTGACTGCAGGGGTATACCATGGTACCTAGGATAGACATCGGGCCACGCTTTGCAGAGTATACCCGGAGGGTGCTTCTTTTTTCGAGTTGCACTTGCACCGGTAAGTTTCTCTAGTGTTGGTTGTTGTAACTGTTCTTCCAATTAATTTAGTGTTTTCCTATCTTATCTTATAGGGACTTTTTTAGTGTGTGTTGTTTTTGAATGGTTAGACTACCCTAGTGTGTCTTTGATCTTCTCACACAGTGGAGGATCATGAGCTCCGCCAGTCATGAAGGCTTCAAGGCCTATCACCGGTTACACTGGAGCCACCCCCACCACCACTAAGGCAAAAGCTAGACCAACAAGGGTATTTTGAAGCAACCGGGTCACATGAAATTGTGCCCGACCAACATCCGAAGGAATCAACTGTCTTAGACTTTGAAGCCCAAGCTCTTGGTCCACCTGAAACCTCCATCACTGATCTTTCGGCACCCATCATCGTACCGATTCACCCTTACAAGTGCTAGACAGTGTCGCAGGTGGCAATGGAAACAAATGTTGTTACTCCTTCTGGGAATTCTTCAATTCCCACTACAGTTGTCACTACAAGAGAGTTTCCACCTCCTAACCCACCGTCACCGGTCCAAGCCACCATGGTCTCGACCACCTCTACATCGCACAGTGGTCTGATCCCGTCTATGGCGGTGGCCACAACCCCTTTCACACCAAGTGCGACAGACCCTCCATTCTCATATGGGATGCCTAGTTCAAGTACAAGTCCAGAACTTTCCTACTCCACTTCACAGACTTCAGGTCTAGGGGAAGGGAGCTCTAACGCTCCTCTGCAAGGACACATGGGGGGCACTCCTACTCCTTTTAACGCTTTCCCTTACAGGGGAGTTCATATACCTCCTTCGTCCCCTTCACTCGGTGGCATGCATCAGCAATCCACTAGGCCACCTGCACACCAGAGTTTCCTTGGAGCAGGGAGTCAAGGAACACCTTTGCATAATATGTCGGTAGGTTCGACACCATTTTCTTTGCTCGGTGCATTTGGTCACAACACCTTCTCATCAACTAATTTTCCCACTGGGGGCAGCCCCAGTTTCGGACAACGTATTCCTATGCAAGGTACTATTCCTACACAGGGGGCACACCCAGGAACTTCTTCCACATCAGGGCCTTGGAATTATTGGCAGGGATCCGTTCCCTCATCGGGAATGTTGATCTGGGGTAATTCTTTTCATAATCAATGGAACCTCGGATAAAGCACTATGTCTATCCCCACGGGACCGACATGGGGCAATCCTTCCCAAAGTCCTTCGAATGTAATGCATGCCCAACCATCTATGTCCTATTTTGTAAATCAGTCGATGATGTCTCCTCACACATAAAATCCATACACTGGCCATGGCCATGGTTTTTACCAGAACCCAGGCCAGCAGCCGAACTTTTCTTGGCAACCTGGTGCCAACCAAACTCCAGGCCCCTTTTTCCCAGGTTATCACCAACAACCCAAACTACCCTTCCTGGCAACCTTGCATTTGCCAAACTTGACAAGGTTGTTGAATGACCATATCTGTCATGATCTGCGTTGACCTCCTATGCCGACGAAGTTGCCTTCGGACATCCCAAAGTTTGAAGCCAAGCCTAATGAAGATCCAGGAAATCATGTGACTACCTTCCATCTTTGGTGCTCTTCTAACTCATTGAAAGACAACTCCATACAGTTGCAATTGTTTCAACATACTCTCATTGGGAGTGTCGTGAAATGGTACATTGAGATCGATCGCTCAAGATACTCTTCCTTCGGCGAACTGACGATGGCTTTCCTAAACCATTTCCAGTTACCTGTGAGATACGATGTTGGCACCTAATTTCAAGTCAATTTCTCTCAAACAAAAGCGGACCATATCTCTGATCACATCCGAGAATGGAGATGTCGAAAGAGTCTAATTAAGGTACTAGTCCCACCAGCATTCTTGCTCGAGTGGTTCCTTAAGTCTTTGGTCCCACAGTTGTCCAAAGACGTCGCGACGTCGAGAGTATTTTCCGAAGAAGACGCCATCATGAGAGCTCAACAACTTGAGCTAATCTATTCTCAGTCCGGTTTATTATACGAGATATTTCCAGATGCGCCACGCTCAATACTTGATAACACCAGACAGAGAGCTAGACCACATGCCGATGGTATTGTTGGTTTATCACAGACAAAGCCCGTTGATCAATTGACAAAGTAGTTTCAACAGTTGTCTATACAACACACAGCGGCCAACCAAACTACTGCTTTGGCTGCTCCCCCTACCAAAATTTTGGATGTACACACAGTGCAAATGACTAATCCAAAGGCGACCCAGCAGCCTCAAGGAAATAAAAAACAATGAAAGAAGGGTAAGGGGGGTAAAAAACCTACCGATAATGCTGGCGGGGACAACATTGAGAAACGGAAGGCGAGGTATCCATGCAACTTATGTGCGGAAGACCACCCGACCCATCTATGTCCTCATCTTGCAGAAGCCCAAACGTTTGTGATGCAGCAACAACTTGTTGTGTTAACCAATCCATTTCAACATGGGCAAAATCTAACCCAAGCCTCTGATGGCACGGAAGGGGGTAGCCAAGGACCCTCTCCATCTTCGAACAACCCTGCATCTGCGAACGTATATATGGTGAAGGGTGATGCTTTTATATTGACTAGAGCACATGACTATAGTAAACCAAGAACTTCTAAGAAGGGAAAAGAAGATGAACTCCCATCTCTTCCTCTACAGATTGAGAAGACGTTGGGTGAAACAATGAAACGCATTCCCAAAGGCACGTTCAAAAAAGCTTCTCACAACCCAAACGCAAGGGCCGCCCAGAACTATTCTGTGGTGGAAGATTTATCACAAACCCCTTGTGCGATGTCCGCTTTAGAGGTCCTCCAAAGTTTCCCTTCCCAGAGGAAAGCCTCGTTAACTGCTTTAGGATCTACCGAGACTTGTAATCCGGGTACAATCATGCTGGATACAACTGACCTAAAACCTCGTCTGCCTTACCACGTAGCATTTCAGATAGTAGTGGCTTATCCCATGAAAAATTTTACTCGGAATATCTTCCGCACGGTGGTTGATGAGGGAGCCTCGACATGCGTTATGTCGTTTGCATGTTGGAAGGCCGTTGGCCAACCCATTTTGTCTACGTCACCTACTCTCCTCACTACTTTCGACGGTCGTTCATTCCGACCACATGGTATCATTCCCTCTTTCCCCGTGCAGTTAGGAGGGAAGACCATGTGTGTCGAGGTAGAGGTAGTCGATGTGACCCTCTACTATAACCTCTTGTTAGGAAAGAATTGGACTTATGCCATGCAACCTGTGGTTGTTATAATTTTTCGGGTCCTGTTGTTTCCACACGAGGGCCAGATAGTGACCATCGATCAATTGTCTTTCTCCAGACCTGACCCTTCATTGGGGGCATCCACGGTCCCGATGATTGATAATCCTCAACCAGGTGTAGTCAACGTAGGGGTTGGTTTGTGCCCATCTTTGATGGGTACCTTCGATTACCCACCCCCTCAAGGCGACATCAAGTTTATATCCAATCACCATAAGGTTGATATTTTTCAAGTTTCTTCGTTCTGCATGACTTACTTCGACGATACATGGATACTTCCTTCCCCATCGGCCACGATGGATGGGACAGGGCACCCGGGCATGTCCATGCCCTTGTCCACAACTGAATTAGCATACTCTTTAGTCCAGCAAGCTTCAACGAACATTGATCCAACTGCTGCACAAGAGTTTGATCCATTTCTAGAGCCTATTTGGGCTCAGGGTTCTCTCGCTCACACCGATTCATTAGACTTAGTATTTCCATCTGATGAATCTATAATTGAGGCAATGACTAGTCTAGACAAACCCTGGGAAGATCTTCATCACCGGTCATACTTCCTCCCATAGTTAAGCAGAATCGAAGCCGGAGAACTCTCCTTGACTATGACAGGAGATAGGTCTTTTCCTATTAATCCCTTAGCTACACATGAGGTTTATGTTGAGGGTAATATGACAACTATCGTTGAAACCTTACCGATCAATATCTCCCGAAACCCTGGCATAGTGGAGAATGTTTTCATCGGAGCTGACTTCTCCCCCGGAGAGATTCAAATCTACACAGATCTTTTTAAAGAATTCTATGACGTTTTTGCCTGGTCTTACGAGGAAATGTCAGTCATCGATTCAAAAATAGTTGAACATGAAATCACAACTTATCCAGATGCCAAGCCTATCTAGCAGAAGCTTCGTCCAGTTAACCCCAAGAAAGCAGCAGCCATTAAGGTTGAGGTTGAGAAACTGCTAAAAGCCAGTTTTATCTATCCTATCCATTTGACCCAATGGGTGTCAAACCCCATGCCGGTCAATAAAAAAACAAGGCACAATTCATGTATGTACAGACTTCTGTGATTTGAACAAGGCCTGTCCCAAAGATAATTTTCTCACACCATTCATCTACCAGATAATTGATGAATGTGTGGGTTGTGAGGCCTTCTCTTTCATGGACGATTTTTCGGGATATAACCAAATACAAATCAAACCCGAAGACCAGCACAAAACAACATTCATCTGTCCATGGGGTACATTCGCGTATCGTAAGATTCCTTTTGGTCTAAAAAATGTTGGAGCCACCTTTCAGCAGGCCATGTATTTTGCTTTCCATGACCTCAAGCATATAGTCGAGGCATATTTATATGATTTAGCATCTCGATCTCGCAAGAGAACAGATCATCCCACACACCTCCAATTTATCTTTGAGCATTGTCGCTACTTCCGGATTCGCTTGAATCCAAACAAGTGCAGCTTTTGCGTAACATCAGGATGTTTGTTAGGTTTCATAGTGTCAACAACAGGGATCATGGTCGATCCTCTCAAGGTTGAGGTAATAATTTAATTGCCCCCCCCACGCACAATCCTTCAACTTCAGAGTCTACAAGGCAAGGAAAATTTTCTAAGATGCTTTATCGCTAACTATGCCAAGATCACCAAGGAATTTATGCACTTACTTAAAAAAGATGTTCCTTTTTATTGGGACAATGCTGCTCAATGCTCTTTCGCCGCATTGAAACATTCACTCACAACTGCCCCTCTGCTTCGGCCACCTAACTATAAGAAGGATTTCTTATTATATCTGGCTACAGTAGAGTCAACCATTGGCATGGTCTTAGTTCAAGAAGATGACTTGTTCTCAGAATATGTCATCTATTACCTAAGCCGAGGCCTCATAGGATCGAAACTCAATTATTCTCATATCAAAAAACTTTTGTTGGCAGCAGTCCATGCTGTTCAACAGTTCCATGCTGTTCAACAGTTCCGTCATTATGTTTTGTTTCGTAAGACCACCGTATTGTTGTCGTGAATCCATTTCAGTACATGTTGACACAATGGGTAATAGGCAAAAAGATCAATAGATCGATAGTCATCCTCCAGGAGTTTGACTTAGATTTCGTTTCAGCGAAATCCAAAAAGTCACTGGTCTTCGCAGAACTTATTTCAGAACTTTTGGTTGAGTCAGGTGATCTTACACCTGAAGAGTCGCCTATCAGAGGAGATATGTTTTTGATCACCTCTTTGGATCCTTGGTATGGAGATATTCTTATCTATCTCCATACTTTGAAGTGCCCCACCACTGCTTCTCATGATGAGCATCGACGCATACGCCATCAGGCTAAGAATTATCTCATACTCGATGATACATTGTATTGGAGAGGTGTAGACTGCATCCTACGTCGATGTCTCACTCATGACGAAGCAGTTATCGTGCTTAATGATTTCCATACCGGAGCTTGTGGCGGTCATTTGTCTGGCTTGGCAACAACCCAAAATATTCTACGAGTAGGTTACTTTTGGCTGACACTTATCAAAGATTGTATCGAATCGGTCAAGAAGTGCCACCCATGCCAAATCTTTTCTTGGAAGATGAGGGCACATCCCGCTCCCATTTTTCCTATCAGCACAGTTGGTCCCTTCACCAAGTGGGGGATTGATTACACTACATGCAACGCTCCTTCGGCAATGGGCACCGCTATATCATCATAGTTGTCAACTACTTCACAAAATGGGTTGAAGCTATGCCAACGTTTAAAGATGATGGAGAGACTGCAGCTCTCTTTTTATTCAACCAGATAATAGAAAGGTTCAGCGTCCCAAGGGATATTTTCACTGACCATGGCAGTCACTTTCAAAACTAGATGATGACTAAGTTAACATCAAATCTTGGGTTACGGCGGGAACATTCGTCACCCTACTACCCCCAAGAAAATGGCCAGGTGGAAGCTGTGAACAAAAATCTTAATACCATTCTACAGAGAACGATCAACTCAGCCAAGTCAAATTGGCATTTGATGTTACACTCGGCATTATGGGCTTACCGAACATCTGTTAAGACTACAACCAGTTTCTCACCTTTCCAGCTCGTTTACGGGCTGGAGGCAGTATTGCTTATCGAATGTCAGATCCCATCTCTAAAGTTGGCAGTACAATTATTGCCAGACACTTCTCCACTTGAAGAACGGTTAGTATACCTTGAGCAGTGTCGTGATACGGCCCTGGCTAATGAGGCTCACAAACATAAGGTCAAGTGTCAGTATGATAGGTTCGTTCGTCCTCGGATTTTCTCTGAAGGCGACCTTGTCCTAGTCTATGACCAAGATAAGGACCCCCTGGGGGAAGGAAAATTTAAACCCATGTGGTTCGAACCTTTCATCATAAAAGAGGTTTCAAAAAAGGGCGCTTATCATCTGGTTGACTTTGAATGGAATGCTTTGGCGGAGCCTAGAAATGGGCTCTACCTCAAGAAATATTACTCATAGGCAGGTCAGTATGGGTAACTTTTTGTAACATATGTATAATCTTTGTACTATTACTTTCTAGTTTCTTTTAGTGTTATGGACGTGTCATTGATGTTATCTTTCGTCACTGTGGAAGATGTCAAGTGATTCCGAGGTGTTCGTTGGGTATGTAGACAGTGCTAGTCGACACACTCGGAGGCTTGCCTCTGCAGCCTGGGTAATCTTTACACCTCAAGGCTAGTTATTATCTTCCGAAGGTATATTCTTAGGTGACACCACAAAAAATGTCGCCGAGTATAGTGCAGTTATTGAGTTGCTTCGTGACGCTTTGTCATTTGGTATCTCTCATCTCTGGGTCTATCTCGACGCTCAGCTGGTTGTGTCTCAGTTAAACAGAGTATACCGGGTTCATGATCCAACTTTACATCGGCGATTCCTTGGGGTACGTCTCTTAGAAAGAAACTTTGATTATATTACATATTTTCATGCTCCTAGGAGAGTAAACCAAGTTACAAATAATCTAGCTAATCACATTTTAGATTGGCATCTTGCACACATATGAAAGAAAATTCACGTAAACATGTAAATACATTTTTTGCACACATGATCCATAAGACACAAAAGACATAAAAAAACATATATAATATCATAAAGTAACCAGAGTACACAGATGGACGCAAGCGCCTCAAAAATATGACCAATAACGAGTCATAGGGCTTATGCCCTCAAAAAATATATACAAGTAGTGCTCACGGAACGTAAAATGTCTAGATAAGGTCAGGGCCCGTGGGCCCTATTATACTGATCCACAGCGTTGGCTAAATGCTGAAACAACCGGACTCACATCCGCGGTGCCCCCACTACATGAGGCTACATAGATGGTGGCAGGGCCTCAATCTCTACCATAGGGACCGTGCAAGTGAGAGGAGTAAAGTTCCACTCGACTCATCTCAATACCCTCTCAGCCTCCCTGGATGGAAGATCTCATGCTACTACTGGTCCCCTTGTGGCGGCAAGTGCGGCCCCTGGCTGAGGACAACACATGTTCCTCGCATAGTCAGTCGGTCGTACTGGTCCCACATCTACACACAACGAACACATATCCGTCAAATACTCTGGTATAACAAACAAATGATATATGTAACAAAAACAACATAAAAATTACATATGTTTAACAAAAAAAAAAACTACAAAGGTGGAGACTTACCCATCTCCCCTCGCTCCTTACCAGGAGGTACTGGTATCTCAGGGTCTCTCAAGAAATCAATCCCGGCATAGGGGTAATCCTCTATAACAGGGATCTGTCACGACAACCACGCAAAAAAGTCATCGTCGAAGGACTCATTGGTCCTTCCGCCACCCTGTCACGGCAGTAATACTGCCCATCTACACATAGCAGGAAGAGAGGCCTAATGTCCTCATACCACTACTCGAGGACTAAAACTCGGAACTCTCTCAAAAAAGAATGAGCACATAATGGTCCTGAACCCAAAGTTCCTCTGTGTCTGTAAACGACGATCTGTCAACTGCCTCTTCATACACTCAAGCAATGTGGTACTCCAATCAAAAATCTGTGCATTTAAACATTGGACTGCACAGTTCATCTATGCACGGGACAACTAATGTAGAGCCGCAGAACCAATGATTCGCCTGATAAGCAACACTATTGTTTGTAGCGATAAGTCAGTGATCTTGCTTATGGGCACTTGCGAGCTCGAGCAGTCTGTATCATCCGCACAGTATAGACCTATCAATTCCGCTATGTTATGTGGCCCCGAAGGAAAAGTCTGAAAGTTGACTGGTTCTCCTCTCTAGGAGAGGCCAGTCAAAAAATAAATGTCCTCGGTCATGGGCACCAGTGACTGCCCCTCTAACATGAATGCCTCTACATCCGGATGTCAGTAGTCAACCAAGGCATTCATTAGCCTAGGTTGTGCCCGCATAAAAGGACATAGGAAAAACTTGAGTAACCCACATTGTATCAAGGCAGCCACAACATTGGGGTCTTCCCCGACCAACTCACTAACCTCTTCATGCTCTCTTTCTCTCTAGTGGACATACATCCTGCAAAACACCAAGGTTCAGGAGAGTTAACCCTTGATTTTTAAGCCTTTTTCATTCAATAAGGGGATCCACGTGGGCTGTAATAGTGACAATCACGTGTACATGCATGCAGAATTTACTCTGCCCAAATATACACGCGGCCTGTCCTGAGACAGCCTGCATGGACCTAGGGTCGACCTTTTAAAGGTCGACGCCCCCCTAAAAAATGAAACCCAATGCAAAAATAAATTCTTAAAATGCAAGATAAGAGAGTTTGTAATTACTTGGTCAAAACAAAAGTTCGTTTCGTCCAATGTAGCTCCCGGAATCACCACTTTTGACAAAGGGGGTATTTTGGCTCCAGAGTCAATTTCCAAATCAGCAATGGTGATAATGAGTTGCCAACTTCTATTTATAGACTTTTTGGCCTCTTTTTGTCACTTTTTTGGCCTTCCTTATCATTTTCTTTAAACCAAAAACCATTTAGAGTGATTCAGGAGTTGCATGGGAGGGATATAAACGGATATCGGGACAATTTTTTGGAATTTTGGGTAATTTTCGACGGTCCATGAAAAATATTTTTCGAGGATCAACATGAGCATACAGGTTAGGTTTCTACCCTGAATTTTGTATCTCGTTGTCTTTTTCCTTTGCGATGGGATCGATCCCATCAGGTTGTGACACGGAACCATCATAGCTGCTTTAGAAGTGTCATGACTTGGTGGTAGATATTACCAGAACATAGATGCCCTAGGTAGATCCTGGTTGCATTATGGTATCCATGATGTTTCTAATCACTGTAGGTTCGGGAGTCCTTGTAGTTTTTCCTGATTACGAGTTTGAGCCTCATTTGTATGATACCTTTTTGCTCTTGACCTCACCCTCAGGACTCCCAAAAGATATAACGGGTCTTCTTTTAAGCCCTTTTTAGACCCTCTAAACATGAAAAGATTGTCGAGCGATCTTGTGTCCTTTCATGCTCGTTAAACTGAAATTTGAAGTCACGTCTGTCCGGTGGTAGTTTACCCCTTTTTCGGTCTGGACGGTCAACTGTACGAACAAAGGTATACTCTATGGAACTTCATTTCTTTAGAAGAGTACTCTCAGGTATAATTTTACCCCTTTTTCGGGCCTGAGGGACTAAACTTACGAAAAAGGAACCCCCATGGAGTCCATAGTTAAGATCTTTTCAGACTCCCTAAAATTGAAAAGATCGTCGAGTGACCTTATTCTTTCACACTCGTTAAACTGGTCTAGAAGAACATTCCTGACGGAGTCCATAGTTAAGCTTTTTTCAGACTCCTTAANCCTGACGGAGTCCATAGTTAAGCTTTTTTCAGACTCCTTAAAAATGAAAAAATGGCCGAGTGATCTTGTCTTTATCACACTCGTTAAAATGGTTTTGAATAGACGTCTTGTCGGTGCTAGTTTACCCCTTTTTCAAACCGACTAGATTACCTTCGAAAAAGGTACCCTAATGGAGTCTCCTTTTATGTTTTTTCAAACTCTCTAAATATGAAAAACAACTGAGCTTACCTTCTCTCAGCTCGATAAACTTAAATCGAAGGACGTTACCATTGTGTGTTTTGTTAACAGCGTTTGCATACCTTATACGCCAGCCTTGTAGCACTTTGCTTCTGCATCTTAACACCCTTGGCCCCCGGAGGATTTTTCCCGAGTATCATTATTCTGAACATCAATCTTGTCCTTGCGCCTTGAACTTGTATGTTTGTAACACTCATTCCTCCATTGTAACGTAAAATTCCTTCTTTTTTTTTCCAAAATTATTGAAAAAGACAAAAAAATCAAATATACCCCAAAAAGAGGAAGGGAAAAGTATTTTCTTTATTGGCAGCATAATGAGTCGCCCTTAGATAAATAACATATGTCCATTTGTTCATCAAACTATGGGATGTAATACGGCCTTAGGAAGTTGTTCTCACTACATAGAGTTGTGTCCTCCTCCGTTTGGTTATTCTTCCAAACATATGGAGAGTTTGCGTTGCCTCCTACTTCGTAAACTTATGATTAATGCCATGCTGCCTAAGTCTCATCACTTGTCCTGTTGTTGTCCAAGGGAAGTTTCTACCAAGCCTGAGTCGTGCTCTCTGCAAATTGTCTCTTGCCCTCATACCCGGCCATCCTGAACGTCCAATCAAGTCTTTGTTCGAAATCAATGAAGCCTTCAGTATGATCATCAAGATTCTCTAGTACATGACCGACGAGTCATCGAAGACCTCTGGGTACTGAAGTCGTACACTTATATTACACTCCTACCTTGAGTTTTGAAGATTTTGAAGTTGTTGCTCGAGCTCTGAAAACCTCATCTCCAGCCATCAGGCCGTATCAGCTTCTAGAAGATGGATACTCTATATGTATATCTTTTTTATTTCGAGATGTAGCTCCGCTGTGTATTGTTCACGGCTACATTTTATATAGTTATTTGACATGGATCTACAGTGTATTTGATTGGTAGTCATGATTCTATTTTATCCCGAGCATGGGTATGCCCACCTCGGTGAGACGTTTGTTATTTTGCAGATGAAACTCCCCGTTCCTGGTCCCTGGGCTCACTTGTTCGGCACATCAGTAAATATTGGTAATGCATTCCAACCATCAGATGCTCTTCTGACCTCACACATTAGGGGGCATCTATTATAACCCTAATTTGCACTATACATTCTTACCTGGCATCAGGCCATCTCAGATCCCTTCTTTGCCAAAGCACTACTGAACAACTCTTTGAAAAACCTCTTTTATAAGGGCCCACACGCCCAACTCCATTACTGCATGCGTGTACACGCTAGCTGACCTAAATAGCCCATGTGTACCTACAAAAGCACGAAAAAAGGAAAGTTTCCAACAGAACACACAGCTTTGGGTGAGTTAACTAAATCTTCCGGCCATGCATGGCCGAGGGTTCGTCCAAATACCTAGCTTCTTCTAGCCTATAAAAGAAGTGTTAGGGGTCCTATTTGGAAGAGGAGAATAAGAGTAAAGAAACTCTACCCAATTGCACATTCCCATTGTCCCAACCCTTTAGCCATCCTTGTGCAAAGAGAGATACAAAGCAAAGAAGTTGGAGGACATTTGAAGAGGAGCCCAGGATCAGGTTCGTGGAGCAGTGGCTAGCCTCGACATTGTAAGTTGATTCATTAAAATTAATAATAAAGAAATGTTTTTCCCGTTCCACTATATGAGTTCTTCATAGTTTAGTGAATATATGTTTGAATCTCTAACCCATTAATATGTAGAACAAATGCATGTAGAGTTTGTTGCTTGTTTTGTACACAGGTCAGCCTTGGGAGGATAGCTGCTAACAAGAGATCAAGCGTGAAGAAGGATCGACATCGAACATCTGGAACAAGGTATGTTCGTTTAACCATGTATTTGCTTAAAATAAATGGGGATTAGGTCTGGGACGACGGTAGAAAATAGGATTCTTTCGGTCTTATCTGCATGCATAATATAACCCTAAGTGCTAGTCCATAGGGGGATTTCCCACCACAACACAACCATGGGATCATCCTTATCCCATGTGGTTGTTAATATATTTATGGAACATTTTGAGTCCTTAGCATTAAACAACTTTCATCTCAAACTCAAATTTTGGTTTAGGTTTGTAGATGACAAATTATCTATTTGGCCTCATGGCCTTTCCACCTTGAGATCTTTCTTTGATCATCTTAATAGCCTTTCCCCTCACATCCAATTCAGTATGGAAACCCAAAAGGACAATTTGATTCCATTTTTAGATGTTCTTATCACCCATCTTCCAAATGGCTTCCTTTCCCACCAAGTCTTTAGGAAGAAGACCCATACCAATAGGTACCTTCATGCCAACTCCCACCATCATCCATATAAAAATCCTTATGTCCTTAAAACCCTCATTACCCAAGCCATTCACATTTTTTACTTTGAATTCTTCACCAAGGAAAAATCACACATAACCAAGACCCTTTTATCCAATGGATACTCTCTCCCTCAAATCAATCAAGCCTTCCACTTAGGCACTAATCCTAACTGTAAAACATCCTCATCCCCCTCCCCTCCTTGTGCTCTCATCTCCCTTCCATATATCAATGGCACTATCGATCTTATCTCAAAACTTTTGGCTAAGAAAAATATCAAAATCTTGTTCAAACCCTATGAAACCCTAAAACACCTTTTTATAACTGCTAAAGATAAATTTGACCCGATTCTTGGCCCAGTAATGTACCAAATTCCTTGTTCATGTGGAAAATATTACATAGGTCAAACTGGTAGATCCTTCAAAGATCGCCTTAAAGATCATATAGTTGATACTACCCACAATCGAATCTCCAAATTAGTTATTGCAGAACATTGTTTTAAATCCAAACACCTAATTTTCTTCGACCAAACTAAAATTATAGCCTCAACCGCTTATTACGCATCTTGCCCCATTCGTGAAGCCTTAGAAATTGAAAAACATCCTAATAATTTCAATTCTGAAGATGCTTATAAACTTAGCAAATCTTGGAATCCCACCATTCATCACCTTCATTAGAACACCCCCCCCCCTGTTTTATTTCAGTCGACTAGTTTTTCCTATCCTTTCACAATCTAATGGTTCTTGCCATTTTTTTAACATTATTGTATTATTATCTCATTTTATTATCATCATCTTAACATTATGAATTATTGCAAAGAGAGTAGCGGTGCTCTATAACCCACTATACGGGGAGATGTTGTCACCATTAGCATGATGTTAGATTAGATAATAATAATAACAGCAACAACAACAACAAAGTAGGTTCAATTAAAAAAATCAAATAACTAAGTACATAAATATTTAGATAACAACATATAAATTAAAATTTACACAATAAGAAATTTGATCCCTCGGGTCTTGTCATTTTATATCATATTAACAATATTAATTAAATTGCTATTTTATGAATTTGTTCTTCTATTTTTCTCATTTACTTTACTAATATCATGAACATTTTATCTCCAAGTCCAACAATAATTTATTGTTTTCATCTTATTTTAATTTTTTTACCTTATTTTTCTTACCTCCTTTATTAATTTCATTAAAAAAAAAAATAATGCCCCATCTTCAATGGTCAACTTTAGTATAATATTTTTTTTTCTTAAGCAATCCTCCTCCCTCTCCTCAACCACTACTTAATTTCTTCTTTCCTTTATTCCTTTAAATACAAACCGTATTACTCTTTATTTTCCACCATAAAAACTTTATTTGTCCCACATGATGAGTGAAGTATCCACTCTAAATTACTTAATTTCAAAAACTCTAAAAAATAACTTAAAAAATATGTGAAATGTGTAAAAACCTCACCATAACTTTTAGATTATAAAATATAGACCTTGTTACTCTTTATTTTCCACCACAAAAACTTTATTTAACTCAGATGATGAGTGAAGTGTCCACTCTAAATTACTTAATTTCAAAAACTTCAAAAAATTAAATGTGTAAAAACATCACCATAACTATTAGATTATAAAATGTAGAGAATGTGAATTTGAACAATGATTGTTTTAACTTTTAAGGTATATATTACAATATTTTCAATAAAAAGTGAACTCAAAGATAGACAAGGATATTTATACAACATAGGACGACTCAAATGATCAAAAGACTTGATGTTTAATGATCAGCTACATACTTGATAGAATACTATGCTCATCCTCTTCCTTGCAACTAGGTTGATTGGAGATATATGAACTTGGGCAAACTTGCTCCAGTCAATGGTATGGCTTGTCTACCAAGTGACATTGATGTGGATCTATAATATGCAGCTAAGATGTCATTTGCATAACATGATGAAATGTATGTTGGCTTGAGCAACGGAGTTGCATCAATGGTACAGTAAAGATCAAAGATCGAGCAATGTTATGTGCATGGGATCGAGGGTAGGGAATTATCGTGTGACAAGGAGGCGCAACGAGTTTTCAGAGTACAACACACAGTTTCCCTAGACCATTAAAAAGATCCGAAGTTTCATCGCGTTGTTGTTTTGGTGCATGAAGGAAATGTGCCAAACGCACCTTGATGCAAGGATAAACAGAGTGCAATTACAGTTCGTGCAAGGATAAACAGAGTGCAACTACAGTTCGAGGTCATAGCATATAAAACAACATAATTAATTCTGTATAGGGTTTGATAGTTCTTGCAAAGTTCTGCACCAGCGACAGAAATTTTCAACCATCAACTCCTACAGCCGATTGATCTGACAAAAGAGAAGTGAGCTCCAAGGATGGAGAGTTTCTAGAAGCCGAATTGGACGCGGACCTTCTTTCTGACCGGATTTCGCTCGACATATCTTGCGAAAACTCATGAGATGAGTAACTGAAAATACCACCGGGAGACACACCGATCACGTTAATCCAAGCAGCGCGGAAGTCAGGAAGAGGAGCTTCGCCTTCCAGTATTTGGCAAATATGGCGCATGCTCAGCCTGCTCTCCGGATCTGGATGGGAACACAACAACCCCAATTTAAGTATCCTCTCCATCTCGGTCACATCATATCCTTCCCCCAGCTTCGAATCCACCGCCTCCAGCAGTTTCCCCTTGGTGTACAGCTTCCATGCCCACTCCACCAATAAGATCTCCTCCGCGTCCATGGACAGATCTACCGGCTTCCTCCCGCACGCGACCTCCAACAGCAGAACCCCAAAGCTGAACACGTCCGAGCTGGGCGTGGCCTTTCCCGTGTGTATCAGCTCCGGCGCTATGTACCCTATCGTTCCCACCAAATGAGTCGTTCCAGGATTCTCGCTGTGATCATACAGCCGGGCGAGGCCGAAGTCTCCCAGCCGCCCATTGAGTTCCGAATCGAGCAACACGTTGCTCGACTTGATGTCTCTGTGGATGATTCTCTTCTCCCATTCGTCGTGCAGATACAGCAACCCTGCCGCCACGCCCTTCAGGATCACGTATCGCTGAGGCCACGGGAGGACCGCGGTCGGGTTCCCGAATATGTGTTTATCCAGGCTGAGGTTGG